>BQNB010036178.1:0-50329 GCA_026074375.1 Tanacetum coccineum
ATCTTTTAAAAACGTCTCTTTTGAGTCATTTTCTATGACTGTGTCTGTGATTCATGAAGTAATACCCCAGATTAGCTTTTGTTGCTATATTACCAAAATGGGGTTGTTACAATTTGGGAATAAGTTTAAGTGATTGACAATGAGAAACTCAAACCTTTATATATATTAAATATAACAAATATATAAATATATAAATATATAATAAGAATCAAAAATCTCAATGTAGAAAATCCAGAAGTATGATTCCCGAGTCGTTATCCTCAACGAGAAATGCAATTAAAGTCGAGATTCGTTTTGATAATCGATGCTTGAATGGAACAAGATTTTGCTTGGTTTTCTAAAACTATGGGAAAATTAATGCAAACACTTAAAAACAATTAAGGCAAAACTATTTTAAACAAAAAACGCAAAACGGGGATCCTAAAAACGCGTCTAAAAACTAACTGAGGCAAATATTAACCTTAAAAATGCAAATTTGGTTTCTAAACCTCTAAAATGACAAAAGAAAATTTTCGAAAAAAGAATTATATTTTTTTGACTTTTTTATAAATGTTTATGAATTAAAAACCTATTTAATCAATTAAAATTCTAGAAAATGACAAATTAATTCCTAAATATTCCAAAAAATGAATTTCTACTTTAGAAATGTCTAAAATGTGATAAAAACTCAGAAAAATATTTTTCACTACTTTTTATATTTAAAAAACTATTTCCTAAAATTAATTTAAAACGCTAAAAATGAAATTTAAAATCTAAAAGTGATAAAAATGATCTTAAAGTTTGTAAACCTTAAAATATTAATTCTAAAACTAAAAACTATTTTTTTGTATTTTTCTGAATTAATATTCTATTTTTAAATGATTTTCTAAATTTTTAAACTTCGAAAAATAAATAAAAATAACAAATAAAGGAGAAAAAATCTAAAAAATTACAGGAAAGTCCTAAAAGTTGTAAAGATCCTAGGAAAAATAAGTTGGTTAAGCCAGCTTATCAAATAAGCTAAGAAAAAGCCAGAATAAGCTACGAATTGGCTTATGAGAAAAGAGGTGAAAACGTGTTTAAATATATAGATTGTGCAAGAACTAACAGAAAAGTCCCAAGGGCGCTAGTGGTAGTGAGTGTGTGAGTCAAAACGTTTGGTGAGTAGGGGTTGAGGTCCCGGGTTTGAGTCTTGCTCACCTGGGACTTCCCAAACTCCCAAATGTGTTTTAAATGCCATTTTTTTTACAATTTTTTTAGAGGACTTAAAAATAAGCAACTTTTACAAAACCACTTTTTATTTAAGCCACAAATAAGCACATAATAAGTCCTTAAAGTTGACAGATTAAGCTATATTACACTAAGTGACATTTTGCTTAACTGTTAAGCACTTTTAAGCACAAATAAGCTAAGAAAACTCAAAATAAACTAAAACAGATAAAAGGCTATATCTAAAAAGCATTTTTAAACAAAGATAAGCAACTAAAATAAGCTAGAAAGACAGAATACTTAAAAAGCTATAAAACTTAAGATTTTTAAGCTAAAAAGCAAATAAGCTTAAATAAGCTCTAAACTAAAGGAAATAAGCTAAAATGGATTTAAACTAACCTAATAAGCTATACTAAACCTAAATTAAGCAAAAACTATAAGCAAATAAGCCTAAATAAGCAAAAGAGCTTTTTGGCCAAACTGTTAAGCAAACAGCCAAAAGGGGACTTTTCTAGCTTAAAAATAAGCTAGCAAACAGATCCTTATGGCTTAGTGGCTTATACCACTAAAAAGCTTGGCCAAAGAGCTACTTAAATCAACAATCAAAAAGCAGTTTGAAATTCAAATAAGCCCTTAAAAGGCTTAATGAAAAAGCTAGTTCACACAGATTTGACACTTAGAAAATTTTTTGCAATCTTCACAAAACACCACTTTTGAGCTTAAAAATAAGCTAACAACCAGAACCTTATGAACTTATAACCCACAAACAGATTAACTTTGGACCTCAAAGAACACATATCAATAATCAAAAGAGAGTTTGAAATTCACAATAAGCCATAGAAAGCAAATGAAAAAGCAATTTCTCAAATTTTCAACACTTAAGTTAAATTTGACAGAATTGGCAAAACATAAAACCAAACTTGCAGACCTATTTCCAAGTGTTATTTAAGACTTGAACAACATATAAACATCACAAATACTCACTAAGCTAAGATCAAACCAGATTAACTAATTAAATGAGCTTATGAGTTCACAGTTTCAACAACAAGTATATTAAGCTATGAGTTTGAGATTATTCTGGTTTTAAAAAAGCACTTAAAAACTTAAACAAACAGTGAATTTTTGGACGATAAAGCTAAACAAATTGACATCAATGTCAAAATGCATTTTTAATAAACCTATTTTTTAACCCATGAAAACATTAAACCAAACACATCTTAAAAGTTGTGATAATGCCTTTTCTAACTTTAAAACTTAAACTTATAAACAAAACCTTAAAGAACAGATTCTAACAAGAATAAATACGCACTATTAATATATTTAACATCAACTAATAATCACTCAAATAAGCTCAAACAGATTATGCTATTTTAAGCTATTTTGACAGATTTTTAATAAAAACTTGCACAACTAATTTCTAAGCTATGACCTAAGCATAATAAGCAACCAACATCATAACAAAGTATAAATAAGCAGATATAAGCAAACAATAAGCAGGAATAAGTACTAATAAGCAATGCTTCAGTAAAAGCTTAAAAATGAAAGAAAATGGAACTTACAAAGGCCCTTGCTTAAACAGGGCAAACAAGCTTATAAATAAGCTAATCTACAAGCTCTAGCTTGTTAAAAGACAAGCTAGTATTGTCCATAAGCCCATCCAAGTTTGGCTTATCATCCATAAATAAGCTGAAATTTTCTTGGTTTTTTTTGTAAAATTTTCTTAAGTATTTTATATTTAAGTGAAAACAGATTGCTTATATATTTTTATAAGAGCTTATAAGAGGCTTTTAACAAAGGAAAAATAGGAATTCAAATTTAGACTTAAAAACTTCAAATTTTCATTAATACTTAAAAAAGTTACAGGACCTGGAAATTGAAAGAAAATGATTTAAATGACTTAAAAATAAGCTGAAAATTAAACTAGGTTAAAAAAAACATCTTTATCAAGGGCTTATAATGAATCCTATTTATACTAAGCTATTGAAGGTTCTAGATGTGTGTGATTTTCTTTGTAAGAGCTTCTGTGGGTGTGCTTGTTGTGTGAGTAGCTCAAAGTCTTCATCTCAGCCATTGATTATGAGTAGTGCCCAAGTCCTTTGATCTTGACCCTTTAATCTTTGTCTTCTTTTTTAGACGAATGAGCTTGCAAGGGATTGCCAAGGTGTTATTTGTTGTATTGTGAGGTAGGATAAGGGATAGTGATGTTGAGGAGTTAGTTGATAAAGGGGAGAAAGAAAGGGAATATGTTTTTTGTCTGGTGTGAGGAAGAGCACAGTAGTGCAATCCCTTTTTAAAGTTAGAGACAATGGCAAGTTTGGTCCTGAGAAAGTATGGTAAACTATTGCAGACCATCTCCTTAGCACTTTGCATCTTTGGTTCTTGAGGTTTTAAATTTTTTTGCACCGTTAGTCCTTAAAGGACTAACGGTGTAAAGGTTAAAAAGGTTGGGTTAACAGGTTTTTAATAAGGGGTTGATGGGCTTGTGTTGGGTCGGGTGTTATAAAAAGAAGACTTGGGCTTTTTGGGTTTTATAATATTTGTAACATATAAGTGGGCTGAACCGGGCCCACTAGGTGGGTACGGGTGGGCCCACTTTTGACAATTTAGGTATTCGGGTTCGGTTTTTGATGCTTTTTCCAATGACACTTCCCGAGTTTGACTTTGACTTTGACTTTGTCTTTTTGACTTCTTACGGTCTTTTTGTTCTCATGCTTGGTTTTGTCGTTTTGGCTTCGATTTTGTCCTTTTCTTAGATATCCGTTACCTGCATAATACAAATGCAAAACATACAAATATAATGTATTTTTGGTACGTTTTTTTGTGATTTAAGTCCGGTTTTAATGGAAAATGGTTTGTGTAATTAAGCACATACCAATGATCAAGACGGTGTCACGAGATTCCATGACGGCGTTAGAGCACACGACCCAGCCCATTATCTAGAATATTCTCATTCATGACGGCCTCACAATTAAAACGCGACGCTGTCAAAGTGATTTTCCTATATATACAAACCAAAATTTAAGGTTTTGAGTGTGTACCTTTAGAATAAAAAGAGGGTACGAACCCTAGTTTGTTTAGCAGCTGTCAGGGACGAATTTAGGGCCTAAAAACCCTATTGTACTTCCTCCAACTCATGTTTTAATCAAGTAAGGTTTATTTAATCATTCAATATGTCTATGTGTTATTTGATTTATCTATGTTCTTGCTTTACTTATAATATACTTAGTTTAAAGAACCTCCTATGTATTTATTTATGAATTGTATGAGACCTAGAAGTAGATCTTATTGTGTTAGCTTCTTGTGATGATTTGCATGTTTTAGGCCTTAGAAAACCCAACTTTTGTCTATCGCTGTTGATGGATGCTAGGGAAACAATTATTGTGTAAGAAAAAGGATACCTATCAGTAATAGTCCCTTTTCATACTAAACCCATTGCCCATAATATGTTATCCACCTTAATAGTATTTCACATGCACTTAGTGTAGCCTTAGGGAGCCCCTTGTACATAGTCTTCATACCACCAGTTGCTTGTGCATTGCTCAAACAGAATGCTAAGTAATGGCGGTTATTTGGAGTAATTCGATCATAGACCTAGGAAATAATGAACACGAACATCACAAGTGTGACAGGCAACATCACTAAAAAGAAGCAATCCTAAGGAGTAATACATGAATTAAATAATCACATCTTTTATCTTATTGTTAACACCTTACTTTAGATTATATTTCGTTTAATAGCTAAAATAAACCAACCTCTCTACATATATGAATTTACCTTGGCTTTCCATTAAATACAAAAATACAAAAAGAATCTTCCCTCAACCTTTAGAATTATGTTAGACCGTTATCAAGCCTTCCCAACCTATTCCTCGAGTGAACGATAACAACCCCCCGAGTCTTGCCTATACTACTACTATAACGATTAGGTGCTTTGCCTAGGGAGTTGTAAAACTTCTTGTTAAAGTCTAACGACGATCGCATCATTATGAGCGATAGGTCGTGGTTGTTAATGCTATTAACTGAAGGGATTTAGAGTTGTTAAAGGTAGCTAACCAGGTAAAAAGAGAGTGCGAGGTAATCAAGGAAAGGGAGAAATCTAGAAAGGTTAAGTGTGCAGATCTAGAGGCCAAGTGTGAGGCTGCCTTGGCAGAATTTAACAAAAATATAGCTGTGATGGTTCATCATCAAAAGATTGTCTCCCTCTTTGCTGAAGTTAAGGATTAGAAGGGCAATCTGGACAGGATGTTACTAGAGGGCCAGAAATGGGCTGGTTATAAGAAGAACCTTGCGACTTTTGAGTCGAAGATTGCTATGTTAGAGGATGAAAAGAGTAGGCTGGAGGAAGTCGAGACCTGGCTTCGCCAAGAGGTTGTAGATGCTAAACATGATAGGGCGGAGGTGGTTTCCAAGGTGGTTCTCTACATTGCTATGGCGTTGGTACATAACGATGATATGGCTAAGCTTGTGGGAAGGATTATGACTTCTGCATCTTCTACGGAATATGTGTTGCTTTGACGGAGGTTGCGAAGATGGGTGAGTTGATCGATTTGGCAAAACTAAAGTGTTAGGTCTTGAATTTAGGATCAATAAGCAATAGAGTGTGTTTAGGTGTTATGTGTGTGTTTATTCTAGAGAGAGAAAGATAGAAAGTAGAGAGAGAAAGAGGGAGGAGGAGGATTAGAGAAAATGATTAGAATAATATTAGAAGACACCCCACACTAATGAGGAGGTTGTGGGGGGTACTTATACCTATTTTACAAGGATGAGCAAGGTGCTCTTGTCTTTTAGACTTTGGCTATTTAGCCAGGTTTCGTGACTTATTTTAGTCACGAACCTTTCATCTAACCTATTACACAATATTATTTTTCTAATTATTACAAGACTCGATCTCAATAAGATCGTCACTTTTTATCATTCCTAACAATCTTCCCCCAAGGGACGATCATTGAGATCTCTCTTTGATTTCATTAATGATCATCATTTTCTTATTCGTAACAATCTCCCCCTAAAGGATGATCATTAAGATCTCTCTTGTGACCTTGATCTTTAATCTTTAATGCTCGTTTGTCTTGAGTCTTGATGTGTAATAGTGGTCTTGTTCCAATCATGCTCTAGTGATCTTGATCTTGATCTTCCATTTTCCTTTTTGTCTTTGCCTTTGAGATCTTTTCATATCATCATTCTTTACCGTGAATCCATCTTGATTTGTCTTATAAAGATTCTAACCAACACACTCATACTTTCTCGATAGATTACAATCTTTCTCATGTAGAACTTTTGTCTTGATCAACAATTTTGATGTTTTGAGGAAGTTCTTTGATTTATCAGAGTTTGCGGAAGTGTATATTTGAACTTTCAGAATGAGATATGAAGGAATGAATATGACGGTGTTCATACTTCTGAAAGGTAGAGATGTTGTTGATGTTGTTGTTCAAAAATGAATCCTTAAAAAAAACTTATGGAGCCAATCCTCTAGGATAACACCAACCATTTGTTTTGTTACACCTTTACACCTTCGCCTACCCTGTTAGATTAAGTCCATTTATTAGTTTTTAGTTGCTTAAAGTGTAAAATATGTAATTCCTATGTCTTGTGTCATTTTATATCTCTGGTATGGTTAGGAAATTTGTACAATGCAATGGGAATGTAAAAAGTAGTCAAAACTCATGTATTTTTACTACCATCACAATTATTGATATGTCCGAAGAATGAAAAATCATGGAAGAAATTACCCTGAGTTATCATGATTGTGAAGATGGTGAAATGACACCAAGATTCGTAGTATAGTATATGAAAAAAAATCAAAAAAATTAGAAAAATCGCAACAAAAAAGAGGAGGAAAGTTTGAAGATAGTCGGTTCGTTAAAGCTTAAACGTGACTTATTTGAAAGGATCGATTTTTTCATTGGTTACATGGTTATAAATCAACGATGTAAAGTTTTGTGTAAAGTGGTAGATATCTCCACTTATCTTTGTAAAAGTATGTAAAGTATGGGATGATTGGGAGTTGACCGTTATGAGAACGCCAACTTAGGTTGTTGTTTTTTTATCTATGATCAAGACGTTTTTGTATATAGTTGTGTCTTTATCATGGCAACGGTTGAGAAAAAGTGTCTCGCAACTTGTACCTTATATGTTTGGACTTAATCTATTTGTTTTGTAAATTTTCTTTAACAACAATTTATTTCCTTTCCTAATCATTAACCTTGGGTTTACTCGAATGAGGATGTGATCGAGTCATGCATGTCTATTCTGTCGTTACGGCCATGTATACGTGATTAGATACTGTTGGTTTGTCTTTTGGTGAAAGTTAGAAGATCCATACCCTATATCATTCTTCATCCTAACCCTTGGTTAAACTCGAATGAGGATGTGATCGAACACACATGTCTATTCCGTCGTTACGGCCATGTATGTGTGATTCAGCTGCCTTGTTGGTGTGGTACTTTTGGTGAAAGATTGTTAGAATGATCAACCCTAAGCCTTTAAAAATAAAACCCATTTTACCTTTATAAACTTGTTACTCCTTAGCTCTAGTGGTGGAGATGTGTATCCTTGCCAAGCCTATGATAGAATACTCGTCACGACCGAGCAATTGAGCGAATTAGTTACATGTTACCACATAGATTAGTTGAGTGATTTGAGTGTTTTCATCTTCCTATTTCGTGAGGTGTTTGGTTGTGTACTTGTAATTGATCGAATATTGCTTAATGGAAAAAATCCTTTGGATACAATTTTCATAAACTTTTAAAAGGCTAATTTTGGGGTGGGGGGGAGGGACAAGTAGGATTCAAGTGGGGGGATATTTGATGACATCAAATAACGTCACTTTTATAGCATTATTTATCCCATGTAAATAACCTATTTTGTATGATTATTGCAAGAATTGTTACTTAATCGTTTATATTTGAGAATTGCAGTAATTATGGAGTACTTGGTGAAGATTAGCTAAAAGGCACGCATTCTGGAGCTTAAACGAAGAAATATGAAGAAAAGGAAGATATGGCGTATATGTGTCTGCACTTCCACATAAAGACCACGAAGGAATAAAGATCAATACGTCGTATCCAGAAGGAGTCTATATGCCGTATTCAATTTAAAGTAATAAAATATTCTAGAAGATATCGAACGTGGTCCCTACTCCAAGAAACCCCCCAATACGCCATATCCAAGTCTTTCGATACGCCGTATCGACCAAATTCCATACCCTACAAAAGTCGATTTTCAGAAGACAAGAAGAGCAGAAGAGGCCAAGCAAAGCTACTAATTCCATAGGAAACACTTTGTAATCTCCTATACTTTAGTAATCGTTCGATTTTTGGTATCATTCGTTTAACTGGGTTAGATTATTTTTGTTAAATTATTACTCTTGTAATAATTATAACATTTAAGGGCTAATACCCTTGGGTATTAGCCATTATTATGAAGATTTGAATGTTTGGTTTGTTTATCTCGAATGCTTAATTTATCGTTGATTGCTTGTTTATGTTTATCAATTTATACTTGTTTACGTGCTTTTGTATGCGACCTATCATTCAACTGGATCTAGTGATACGGACCAAGTTAGCTAGATGTCAGGATGGCTCTCCATAATAAGTGAATTTATATTATTCTAGACCAACTGGATCACAATATAATGACCTATCTTTGCTATTTAGATTAGTGAGCTTAGTAGGACCGGCAGGTGACCTTGGATCAACGGAGTACATCTTAATCAATTGGTAAAGAATTGGCCAGTGGACTACTAGTATATAAATTGCCATTAAGTAGTAAGTGGGTAACGTCTCTATGAGCTAAGGTTTAACAAGATCACCATTGCTTTAATCCCTAAGATAGATTATAATCAGGCCAATGGATGCTTAGGGATGCGTTTTATTTGTACAGATTCTAATGTCTAGGTCTTAGGAAGAAGTAACGCCTAAGTCTTAAGAATGATATGCCGCCTCGAGATAAGTATTCATTGCACTAAATAAACAAACCAACGTTCTAATTGGATTAATCATGGTAAATACAGTTTTCTTATATTTGGCTAGACCGGTCTTCTATCTTTTGATTGTTTCCTTGTGTGTGTTATTGTGTATTAAGTAGATCTAAGTCACCACAAACTTGTGCTAGTCTCTCAGGCTAAAAACCCCCCTAATAAATATTTGACTCACACCTTTTAAAATATATAATAAATATATATAAAATATACTTATAAATATATAAAAGGAGGGTAAGAATAAAAAAAATCATAATTATAGTAATCCGGGAGTATGATTCCCGGGTCGTTATCCCCAACGAGGAATGCAATTGAAAGTCGAGAGTCGTTTTGAGAATCGATGCTTTAATGGAACAAGATTGATATTGGTTATCTAAAACTACGGGAAAACTAAGGCAAAAACTTAAAAACACTTAAGGCAAGACAAATTTTAACTAAAAACGCAAAACGGGAATCCTAAACGGGATCTAAAAACCCTAAATTATCAAATTTAAGTCCTAAAATGATCTTTTTGGTTTTTATAAGTCTAAATTAACTAAAAAGCTAGAACAAAGAAAACTAGACCAAAAACGAAGGAGATTTGAGCTTGAAAACACTAAAAACATGAACGGGATTCAATCCCGTTCTTTAAAAAACAAGATTTTGCAATTTAAACCCTATGAAAGCAAATCTAATTTTCCTAGGTTCTAAATGTTAAAAGAAAATTTTCTAAAAAAGAATTATATTTTTTTGATTATTTTTCTATTTTTTATGATTTTTTAAAGTTTTTAACAAAAATAAATGATTAAAAATACTAAACTAATTAATAAAAATCTAAAAAAATTAGCAAAAGTAGCTTGAACAATGCTTATCCTAAGAAAAATAAACCGGGTAACACAGCTTACCAAATAAGCTAAAAACGCCTAATAAGCTAAAAGGCCTAAAACTACTATAAAGAATTAATGTTGCAAATCAAAACTGAAAAAGACCCCAGGGCATGTTGGTAGTGGAGTGTGTGTGTAAAACGTTTGGGTGTGGGTTGAGGTCCCAAGACAAGCAATTGGATCATCTCCTAGAGAGAATACAGGAACAACAAAACCTGAGTCCACAAGAGGTGACTCGGTCATTGGTTGTGTAGTAACTTAAGGTGATTGATAAGCAATTTGTGGAACAGATGAGGTTTGATGATTCATTTGAGACTGATATGGATATGATGGTGGAACGGATGACTGATTGAATTAAGGTTGTGATGGATAAGTAGATGAGTAATGTTGATTGGGATGAATTGATCCATACTGAGATGGTGGAAACTGTTGTTGAAGTTGAGGATTGTTGTATGAAGACTGATAAGTGTTGAAGTGAGATGGTGTCATCTGCTGATTTGCAACAAATGCAAGTGGATCTTGATTGCGTTCACGCAGAAGACGGACTTCATTTGCATGGAGTTCGTGTTGTTCAAGATATGCATGAAGCTGATCAAAGTTGGTAGTATGCAAATCCTTTACGAGCTTGACATCAGTCACAAACTTACTCCATTCAGGTGGAAGACTGTTTAAGAACTTGGTATTAACTTGAAATTGCTCCATTTTCATGTTGTAAATGTTCATGTCATTAATCAGCTGAGTATATTGAGGTATTTATACACCTCTCAATGCCTTGGAGAGGGTGTTGGTTGTTCATTATTTCACACACTTAATGCATTTTTCTCCTATGTTTTCTTTCTCTCTCTAAATGTTCATCCAACCACTCTCTCTCTCTCTCTAAAATCACCTTTCTTTCCCTAATCAAGTATGTTAATTGATATCCATCAATTGGTATTAAGAGCCATGGAGTGGTGTGTTTAGTTTTTGTGTTTTACTTTTGATTCGTGGTGTTTTCTTGCATAAAACGTATCTTTTTCTTGTTTTTTTCTTTGTTTTGAAGCTTCTTCTTACACTAAAAGATCATTTACATAGGTAAAGTTAATCTAATATCCTTGGATATAGATGTATGTGCTTATAATCATTGAAAAATATCACTTTTTTGTCATTCTTTGTGTTCAAAAATTTATAAAGAACAAAATCTTGATTTTAAAATTTTCGGCTTAAAAACCTTAAAGTTTCTATTTTTCTTGTTCCTATAGGTTTAGTAACACTAGCTGTATAAGAATTTTTGCAAAACAACCATAAAAAATGTGTCTTTTGTGTTTTAAAATTTTGGGTTTCGGACTAGTGGCAACCGAACTACTACTTTCCAGTTTAAACCGATCTACTGGTTTTGAGTGGCAACTGAACTACAACTTTCCAGTTTAAACTGAACTACTAGTGCTTAGTGGCAACCGAACTACTACTTTCCAGTTTAAACCGATCTACTGGTTCTTAGTGGCAACCGAACTACTACTTTCTAGTGTGAAAGACGAACTACCTACTGGTTTTAGTGGCAACCGAACTACTAATTTTTTAGTTAAAACCAAACTACTAACTTTTAGTTGAAACCGATCTACTAAAGTTTAGTTCGAACCGATCTACTAATTCTAGTTGAAACCGATCTACCTCATTTTGTTGAAACCGATCTACTAAGTTTTCAAAATTACATGGTTTATTTCTTTGACTTGTAAAATCCCATGAAACATTGACTTGTTTGTCATCCCGATTTCTTGTCAGAAATGTCAATCCGTGTAGTTTTAAGAAATAAAACACTCAGCTTCAAAAGACACTTAATTAAACACAATTTCCTTCTACCACCTTCGAACAAACAAGTAATCTTTATAACATACAAATTCTCATGACGACTCTTGCTGAACAAACGATTCTTTTCGGGTGCTGACAATCGTCCAACCTATGTTGGAAAAGAGATGACGAGTATCTTGAAAAGCAGAATGGAGCTATACATGATGAATAGAAAATATGGATGAATGATCCTTGAATCCGTTGAAAATGGTCCACTTATCTAGCCTACAATTAAGGAAAATGGTGTGACTAGACCAATAAAATACTCTGAATTAACTTATGCAGATGCAATTCAAGCTGACTGTGATATCAAGGCTACAAATATCATTCTCCAAGGATTACCACCAGAGGTCTATCATGTTTAGCAAACATATGAATTGCCAAGGAACTTTTGGGAAAGAATTTAACATCGTCATGCAAGTAACTTCATTGACCGAAATATGAAAGAGAGTTGTAACTTATGAAGAATTCGATAACTTTTGCTTATAAGAAGGGGGAAACACTACGTGATTTCTACTTAAGATTTTCACTGCTACTCAATGACATGAACATCTACAATGTGAAACTGGAACAATTTGAAGTAAACGCCAAGTTTTTGAATACTCTTCCTCGCTGATGGAAGCACATTTGTGGACAGATGTCAAATTAGTTCGAGAGACTTGCACACAATTAATATGATCATCTTCATGCTTACTGGGACAACAACCATTTCAAGCAAATGAAGTTTTGTTTAAGAAGCAAGAACGCAACTCTGCCGCTTTCTTTGGTTCAACCCATCAAATGACAAACTGGTCCATCCTTACAAACTCATCAACACTCATGCCAAAACTCTCAATTTCAACCACATGCTTTACTATATCAGTCTCCACAGTTTGGATCAACTTATCAGTCTCAACAATACTCAACCAAACAATCATCAACACCTCTTTTAATCACTTATCCATCCAATGATTGTCAATCATCAATTCACCACAATGTTTATTCTCCATCATCATCCATCCCTCACGTGGAATATGCTCCCTCAGTTAACCAACAACCGAAATTTTCCCATCAGACTCGGTCTAATTGTTCCCCAGTGTTCCAAGCAAGTAAAACGATCCCATATTATGCCTATAACAACCATATGATGTCATTCTATCATCTGTTTCCACAAACTCGCTCTCCACTGTACCAATAACCCGCTGGGGAAATACGCCAACCCAGAAACAGCTATCAAATAATGATGGACAGATGACTTTACAACCAGTATAAGGGAGGGCAAAATTCCTTTTGCTACGGTACCACTAGGCCATATACTCCCAGCAGGAAGTGAGGAAGCAATACTGGGAAACAAAGGGACAGTAATTTGTGTACAACTGCAAAGGGGAAGGACGACATGTCCAAACCGTGCACTATCCAAAAGGAAACGGGAATGAATTCATGGTTTAAGATAAAGTGTTGCTTGGTATAAAGCCTCAAGCAAAAGTGGTTATATTCTACATGAAGAAAAATTAGCATTTTTGGGCAGATCTAGGAATTGCAGAAGGTCAAGCCACACAGACAGTCATTACCCACAATGCCGCTTATCAAGCCGATGATTTGGATGCATATGACTCTATTTGATGACCACCACTACCAAGAGTTTCTTCTCATGGCGAATTTATCTCAAATAATGGTGTTCGAATTCTCTCGCTGAGGTACACATCCTGATAAAGAGGAAAACAACAAATATAAATCAAGGCTGTGCAGGCAAATGCCGTCTTCCTGATAGTCGCGTGATATGTGAAATCAATCAGAGACTGAAATAACCAGTGATAGCAATATCATTCCTTATTCTTAGTATGTGAAAAAATCACAACAGGCAGCTGTTCAGAATTTTAATTCATTTGCACAACAAGATGCATTGATATTATCTGTGATTGAACAACTGAAAACCCAAGTAATTAATTGCACCAAGATAAATTTGGACAATAAAAGTGTCAATGATACTTTAACTGCTGATCTTGAGAGATATAAAGAACAAGTTAAAGTTTTGAAAGAAGGACAAAATATGATTTAAAGAGTAAAGATAACGTTTCAATTCATGGTGAACATCCCCTGTCGAGATAATCATCTTAAACAAACTCTTTTTGAACATTTTAAAGAAAAAAAGAATCATTAAATGCAAACATTACCTCTCAAAAAATGATTTTAAGAAAGAAGAATCTAGAAACATTGATAGAGAAATTGCTTTAGAAAAAAAGATCAAAACTAGATAATATGTGTTTATGGAAAGAGATCAATCAGTACAAACTGTTCATATATTGACAAAACCACAGTTTTTCTATGACCATACCACTAAACAAGCTTTAGGTTTTCAAAATCCTTTCTATCTGAAGAAAGCTCACAGATTGGAACCAAAGCTTTATGATGGTAATGTCATTAAGAACACTAGTGCTATTGTGATTCTTGACACTGAAGAGACCCTTATGCTTGCTGAAGAGAGTCATTCAAAAATGCTTTTGAAACAACAGGATCCAATGGTTTAGAAAAGAAAGTTAATACTACACCAGTTGATTATGCTGCTCTTAACCAACTTTCTTAAGATTTTGAAAAACGATTTGTTCTACAAACTAAACTATCTGCTGAACAAGCCTTTTGGTCTCAGAATTCTATGAATTCTTCAGATCTTGGTCCTTCTTGTAGACCCACCAAAGTCGAGGTTCCAAAAGAACTTCCTAAATTCAGCATGGTAAATACAAGTTTAAAGAAACTTAAACACCATCTTGCTAGCTTTGACGTGGTTGTCAAAGAAAGAACCATGACCACAACCATCACTGAGGGCTCGTGGGGGTTTAAACATACAAAAGCTTATTTTAGGGATGATTTATTCCATTTGTAAAAGCACTGAAGGACATATTCAATACATTCAATCAATATTTAATTGATGAACTTACTGAAGTCCAAAACGTCTTTCATCAAATGGAACAGGCTATGGAACAACATATTTTGGAGTCTAAAACTTTTGAAGTTAAAATGAATCAAGTTTTAAATGAAAACGAACGACTCTTGGAACAAGTCATTAGCAAAGATATAGTGGACATTATTGTGAATTCATCTGTGGATAATGCTTCTGTGAATATGCATAAATGTAAAAAGTGTCTCAAACTTAAGACTGAGCTTCTCAACAAAAAGGATTTAATTGAAAAAGAGACTTACGATAAACTGTTCAGAAGTTATACAACTCTTGAAAAACATTGCATCTCTTTAGAAGTTGATACTCAACTTAATCAGGAAAATTTTCAAAGGGACAATTTTGTTTCAAATCAAAGTGCTCCAGATCTTGATCAATATTTTGAATTAAATGAATTGAAAGCTCAGTCACAAGAGAAAGACACAGTCATAAGGAAGTTGAAAGAGAGAATTAAATCTTTAAGTGGAAATATGAATGAGAATAAGGTCAAAAATGACATGGAAGAGATTGAAACAATAAATATTGAATTGGATCATAAGGTGTCAAAGCTTATTGCTGAAAATAAACATTTAAAACAGACCTATAAGCAACTTTATGACTCGATCAAACCAACACGCACTCGATCAAAAGAACAATGTGATGCTTTAATTAATCAAGTCAATCAAAAGTCTATGGAAATTTCTGATTTAAATGCCAGTCTTCAGGAAAAAGTTGTGGTCATTACAGCTCTCAAAAATGAATTAAGGAAACTTAAGGGAAAAGATTTAGCTGATAATGTTGTCACCAAAAACACCATTGCTCCAGAAATGCTTAAGATTGATGTGGAACCAATAGCCCCTAAATTATTGAACAATAGGACAACTCACTCTTACTATCTTAAGCACACTCAGGAACAAGCTGCGATTCTTAGGGAATTAGTTGAACAAGGAAAATCATAAAATCCTCTAAATAATCCCTTAGACTCTGCTTGTAAGTATACCAAACGAATTCAGGAGTTGCTTATAATAATCAGACAAACCTGCCCTAGCATCAACAATTCACGTGACAAATTAATGCCGTGATCCCTAAAGAACAAGACAAAATAGTTAGATACGACGAAGACCTACGTCACAATCCTCAGGAAACACAAACACAAAAACAGCTTCTTCATCAAACCTAGTTTTTAACAAACCTATGTTGTCTTCTACAGGAGTAAAATAGTTTACTAGTGCTAGCGGATCACATTCCCAAACGAGCCTTAGGCAATACAAAGAAAGATAAAGATTCAGCAACACCAAAAGTACACAGAAGAATAAAGTAGAAGCCCACTCTAGGACAGTTAAATCTAGTTTGAAAAATATGAATTGTGTTATGGAACCTAACGAAACTGCAAATGTGCAGCATTCCAAGCTAATGCGAATTCTAAATTTCATATGTGATAAGTGTAATGGTTACATGCTTTTCTGATAATCAGATTTGTGTGTTTTCTTGATTTATCAATGATAGTGAATGCTCAGTAGTAAATCTAAATCTGTTGAACGAAAAGTTCAAAGAGAAAAGTTTGGAAACCAACAGGAAAGGTGTTCACAAATATTGGATACACATGGAGACCTACTGGTCGGACCTTCACTATAGTAGGAAATGCGTGCCCTTTAACTAGGATTACCACAACTGCTGAAATGCCCCTTAGGAAACCAACTGCTCTAGAAACTGATCACAAAAGCTTGTAATAACATTGATTTACTCAAGGAAACCTAGGAAATCTAAAACTAATGTTTCCCTGTAGCAAACCTAAGATTAATTAAAACTATATCTCAAAACAACAAGGAACCCAATCAATCTTGGATCCATATTTTCCGAGATTTATCCATGTTCCCTCACTTGATGAATGCAAGTTGTCCAAATTGTTCTCTGGTATTTGAGGACTCCGGCTGCTCCAAGCATATGACCAATATCGCACTCTCAGACTCCACCAATTTCGTCAATAAATTTTTAGGTACAGTAAAATTCAGAAATGATCACGTGGCAAAAAAAGAAATGGGATATAGGTGACTTACTCAGATATGGAATGTTACATTTCAAGGTTTTTACTACGTGGATATGCCTTGGACACAACTTATTATCCGTCTGGGTAATTAGTGTTAATTCAAACTTCAAGTTGTGCTTTTCGTCAACACCTGCTCATATCGCAATCTAGAAGAGTTGATCTATGACTTAGGATCTCAAGAAATAATCTGTTTACACTGTCTCTTGGAGATATGATGGCGTCTGCTCCTATATGTCTTTTGTCAAAGGCCTCAAAGACTAAGTCATGGCTATGGCATCGACATTTATCTCATCTGAACTTTGATACAATAAACCATTTAGCTAGACACGGTCTTGTTTGAGGTCTCCCTAAGCTAAAATTTGAAAAGGACCATCTGTAATCTGCGTGTGAAATGGGCAAAAGCAAGAAGAAACCCCACAAACCTAAATCTGAAGACACCAACCAAGAAAAACTTTATCTTTTGCACATGGATCTTTGTGGCCCAATGTGTGTCGCTAGTGTTAATGGAAAGAAGTACATCCTCGTCATTGTCGATGATTACTCACGGTTTACATGGGTAAAGTGCTTAAGATCAAAGGATGAAGCTCCAGATTTCATAATCAAGTTTCTCAAGATGATCCAAGTACAGCTTAAAGGAACCTTACTGACAATCATAACAATAAATGGAATGTGAATTTATTTAATCAAACTTTTGCGTGAAATATTAAGTATAAGGTTGGCATCATCTCATGAAACATTCGATGACTCGCTCGCCACAGCAAATGGTGTCATCGTAAAGAACGTAATCGTACCAATTGAAGCTGCCCGCACAATGTTGATCTATACAAAAGCTTTGTTATTCTTATGGGCAGAAGCAATTGCTACCGCATGTTATACCCAAAATCGTTCCATCATACGTCTTCGTCACGACAAAACACCATATGAGCTTTTACATGACAAACTTCTTGACTTATCATTTTTCCATGTATTTGGTGCACTTTTTGTACTTATCTACAAATGATACGAGAACTTTGAAAGTTACAACCGAAAGCTATATTTGGTTATTTTTCATTGCTATTCACCGACAAGAAGCATTTGAATTTTACAACCGACGTACCAAACGAATCATTAAAACAATTCATTAATTTTTGATGATCTACAGTAATGGCTTCTGAACTACAGCCGTTCAGACCCCACTTCATGAATTGACTCCTGTAATAATCAGTTCAAGACTCGTGCCAAAACCTCCTGCTTCAACATCGTTTATACCACCTACAAGAACTGATTGGGATCTTTTGTTTCAACCACTGTTTGATGAATTACTAACTCCTCCACCTAGTGTTGATCTTCCAGCCCCTGAAGTCATTGCTCTAATTACTGAAGTAGTAACTCCAGAACCCGCTGTTATATCCCGGAAACACTTTTACTTCACCATTGATAAGAAAAATAGATAAGAAGAAAATGATAAGAAATTTTAGAGAGAGAAAGTAAAGAGAAAATAAGATATGGTTGATTTCTTGTAAAATGAGAGGAAATACAAATGAGACCAACACCCTCTCCACACTTGGAGAGGTGTATTTATACTTACACCATGAGGCTTAAATCCATATGGGCTTTCTATGGGCCGGATCTGGGATCTTGGGCTTTAAGCTATAACAACGTGACCTGATTAGATTTACATAAACGAACCCGTTTACCCTTTATAGTCCTATTACAACATTACCAAAATAAAGTACCGAAACCTAAAATTCATAAATGAACCAACTTCATTGTTCGACACCATAATTTGAGGCTAACAATATCCCTCCCCGAAGTGAGTTCCATGAGACACCCTTATGAGATCACATTAGATTGCTTTTGTCATTAAAGCTCTTGTGAACTGGTCTCGTTAATTGTTTGTAGGATTGTTCCTATCATTTGTTGTTGATCTATGATCTTGAGCCTTTATTCATTATCTTTCGACATTGTCTTTTGTTTCGAGAGATCTCTAAATCTTTTATTCCTTCAGTCTTGATCGTCTTTGCCACCTAATACGATCTTGTCTTGAACGAACTTTCACAAACATTGCATCATCTTGAAAGCTCTCTAAAAATCCCCCCGAAGCTTGATTTTCGAGATATAACTTTAATATCAGAGTATGCGGAAGTCTTTGTCTTTAATACTTGAGCTTTCGTGATACTTGAATCTTGATGCTTATAGTATGTCTTTGTAGTTTGAGTATGAGCATGTGGTAGTGAATCCGACTCAGCTAGAATGAGGTGTCTCCATCTCCATCTTTATATGAATCCTAAAATAAAACAGTCAGCAATAAAGCTTGTGGACGAATATGGCTTTGTCTATTTCGGCCCATGATTTTGGTTGATAACCTTGGTTCCGTGAGGACCAACCTGTGATCAGGTAGATTCAATTTAGAAGAATCTCCTTGACAGGATTTCCAGCTTTAAGCGTAAGATCCTCCAACACAGATGTATTAGATTCACCATTCTAGCTTGTTCTCAATATCGGAACGTCTCAAAGCAGACAGCACAAAATGATTGACTCGTGTAGTTACTATCTTACCGATTGAGCCGTCAATTCATTTACTGGAACAAGTTTGATTCACATGGAATCGCACCATCGTTTCTTTCCAGTTGACACAAGTTTGATTCATATAGAATCACACAAGTCACCTACCAAGAGCTTGTTTGATGTTGGCTCAAGCAGGATTTCCACTTCACGTGACTACTTAAAATCACTCGGATGTTTCTGGCAAAATACACGGATAATTTGCGTAGGACTCATGTTAACAGCTTGTAAACTATTTGTGTTCAACAAGTTGTTTGTATGGAATGTGTCCTAATATGAGATTTATTTTATTGATCTCTCTGGCTCTCGACTCCGAATTAGGCGTTTTGGTTTAGGTACTACGGTAGGCCTGGACAACTGCCACCTATTCAATATCAACTAACCCTCCCCCCCCCCCCCGGAAAGTGAGAAAGTCAATAAAGTCCGTATGTATCTCCCACCCCATGGGAAAAAAAAAAAAAAAAAAATTGAAGGGACCAAGTTTTTTTTGTCAGAGAGACTCTCTAATTGTGGGAAAGGGTTTATTGCACTGCATCCACTAGGTCCAGATGTCCATTCTTAATACAGAATTCATCTTTGTGAAAACTGATAGATTATGTATTGACCCGGTTTCGTGCTAAATGTTTGTGGAGGGCTGCTTTCTTTTTCACCCTTTATCCATAGATTTCTTTTTAAATTCTGTCAACCCCAATAATGCTTATCCAAGACGTCATTAACTAACACCTTTGTGATTGAACCATGTGTTAGCTCAATCTTAGTTTGGCATTATTCGCTTGTTCTCATCAAACTCCAATCATCACCTACGGAACTACTATTTCAGGCTATGGAGTGTCCTTGGGTAGATCCCTTCGGTTCTGGTTGGATCATAGGACTAATACCTAACTTAACCACCTTTTGACTTCAGAATCGTCATGAATTAAGATATTGTTGGGTATGAGATCCTAACCATAAAACCTTTTTCAAAGAATATAAACAGCACTTTGAGTCGTTTAGATCACTTATTATTTTCAAGATCACATTTTAATTACATTTCTCCCTTTATTTTAAATACTAATTTACTTAGTTTTTGAAATACCTTATGATTAAAAAATTTCATGAAAATCCTGTGGAGAAAACTTTTATACTTAGCATGAATTATATGGAATATTAACTTGCTCCCCCTCAATTTTACATATGTTTGACACCAAAAAAATGATACCAAGTTGTAAAATAAATATAAAATTAAGGGTTAGCATTGTTGAGCACACAATTTTAAAAGATAAGATTGTCAATTGAAGAATTCTTGAAAAATTGTGCACAACCACTAAATTCATCTATGAACATACAAATCTATAGAGTAAGTCATTATTATTACTGAGTTGTTATTAAGACTTTTTATAATGTTTTAAATACATAAATATTGTCATGTTATGATGTATCCAAAATCATTAAAACTTTGTTTTTCGAAAAACTCCCCCTCAAACATTGACTCATTTTGAAAATGACACCAAATGTAGAAGAATTGTCTTGTAAAACTTTATGAGGGATGGAGTGTTGAACACACAATTTTGAAAGATTATGAATCATCAGTGAGAAATTCTTGAAAAATTGTGTTCAACTTTTTTGAAAAACCACATGTTAGAAGACTTCTCTTCTAACTCTAAGGATAAGTGCACTGAAACGTACACTCTCTGTAACACCCCCAAAATGGGTCGCAGCGGAATATGGGTTGGGGAATGTTACATCATAGATCAACAGCACGAGATAAGAGAACGACCTCTATATGAGTCGTTTAAAATTGATACATTGGATTAAATAGACTTGTTTGTTACAATAGCCGAAGCTTAAATAGTTCATCCATGAAAAGTAAAGATTTTAAGACATAACAAATATTCTCAAAATGTAATGCATCCAAATCTTTATAGTAATGACTCCAAAATGATACCACATTGTATCCTTGTTTCTCGTACCTTATTGACCTGACAAAAACATGCTTTAAAAACTCAACATAAATTTGGTGAATCACAAGTTAGTAAAATGTATAAAGTAGACCACAAGATTTCCAAAGTAAACATGTAACAGACATACAATACTCAAAAGTAATTAACAGTGCCACAAAGTTCATGACACCGGATAGCTCGACAAATTATGTAATGCAATTTAATGCCTAAAAGTGCCCATGTAGATGTTCAGCCGCAACATCCAAATTGTTCCGACATGTATACGTTCGTTTTTTCGTACCCCCTAACTGGTAGCGCTTACTCACCCTAACAGGATTGGTCAATCCCAAATAGATCTATTCATAACATTCGCGCTCGCTAACTAGCAATTGACAGTTCATGAGGGTGGGCAATAGTGGGTTTAGCTACTTAGGCCAACTCGTAATATGTTTAAAAGAGTACTTGCGTCCAAATGTAAAACAATGCATGTTTCTCACCCCAAAGTTTGCAAAACAATATAATTGTATAAAAGCGGGGCTATGAACTCACCGTAAGTGAATGATTGATTATCTAAATCAAGTAAGTGAATCGCCTCGGCAATTTGAATGCAACCTAATTAATTATAGGCCGTATGAGTATAATGTATTTCATATAAATAAAACATCACAACGATAATTGTGCATAGCTACACCACCACCTAATAGTTTTTATTAATTAATTAAAAGTTAAAACAATAATTAACTCGTACTTTGTTAAATAAAAGCGTGTGTACTTGTATCCGTAAGAAAATATTATTTTCGTTTACAAATGCATCGTTTGTAAAAATGTATGATTTAATAATGATATTTTATTATTAAATTAATTGTTTTATAAAAGATTGTATAAAAATAAAAGTAATGCGCGCGAGTTTTAAAACTTCATATCTTTATCGTTTCGACTCCGTTTTATACGTTTCTTATGTCCACGTCTCCGTATTAAAATGATTTATCAAAATATCATATTTAATAAGTTTAACCCACTGATGAACAGTAACTTTTACTGTTCATCACAGTTTATAAAACTATTTTTATAAAACTAATTATTTGTAACTTGATTAAATCATAATTCGTTCGTTATAGTTCCGTTTCTCGAGATCCTTATGTCCTTGGATTAGTATTAAGAAAATTTATCAAAATATTAAATTTATAAAATTTAAATCCCTGATGAACAGTAGTATTTACTATTCACAGCAGTTTATAAAAATATTTTTATAGAATTAAATATATATATCTTGTAAACTACGTAACTTGTTCGTTATAATTCCGTTTTTCGAGTTCTTTATGTCCGTGTTCGTATTAAGGAAAATTTATCAAGAATATTATTTTATACAATTTATACCCCTGATGGACAGTAACTATTTACGGTTCATCACAGCTTATAAATTATTATTAAAAGTTTAATAATATATATACAAGTAAAATGGCGTACTTGTTCGTTATAATTCCGTTTTTCGAGTTCCTTACATGCTCACGATCCTTATAAAGAGCACTATTTTTATAAAATATAAAACATAGGGTTTATAATTCGAATTCCAACAGTAGCTATTTAATAAAATTAGGGTTTTCAATTTACAAGTTAGTTTACAATCATTTTATTTAAGAACCTTGCACCATTATTTTACCAAGTGTTGTACCGTATATTTCACATGTATTTAGTCCTCTAAATGTCCATGTCCTTTGTCCATATGAAATCATCAAATACTTTAAATAACTTAAAAATAAAACTAGGTGGTGATTAACTAATGCAACAAGTATGTATACAATAGAAAATAAATGAATGAGTATTGAAAACTTTAAATAGACCTTATAGAAGTCAAGTAGGATGATGAACACAAGATGTAAACCCCAATCAAGCCTTCAAAATCAAAACCCTAATCAAGAAAACCCTAAATATGTTTTCTTGATAAATCCTTGTTAAACCCGAATCCAAGCTTCCCAACACCTTGAGTAGTCTTAGGTAAACCCGAAACCGTCGATTTCGTATCCTTCGAGACGTAATGATGAAAGGCGCCGTGAAAAAGCTAACGACCAAATTGAGAAATTCTACGAAATCTTTAAAGATTTGAGTTTTGAAATTATCCTTACGGATGCTTTGATTCTTATGCCAAAATTTTCCTCGACTCTTAAAGTCTTAGTTGGAAACAAAGAAAAATTAAGTGAAATGGCTAGAACAAACTTTAATGAAGCATTGTTCGGACGCGGTTATTCCTCAATAATTACCCACGAAAACTTGGAGATCCCCGGCAAATTTTCATACCGGTGACTTAACAGAATTGATAGTGCATAGCCTTGGGCCGATCTTGGCGGCTAGCATAACTCTCCATGTTATCCCTGTAGAAAAAAAGCCCCCCTTTCTCTGTCGGAGCTCACCCCTACTTGTATACCTTAAACTGCGACCGATCGATCTCGCCAACCGATCGTATCGCCGAAGATGTCGACTTAAAAGTAGGAAAGTTCAAATTCCCCCCCCGCGACTTTGTAGTCTAGACTTTTGATCCGATCCCCAGTACCCCTTATCACGGAGTCCTTCTTAAAAATCGGACGTGCTTTGATGAGTTTACAAATGTTAATTAACTCTCGGTTGGAAAAGAAGCCCATAACATTCAATCTTTGAATCAAACTTCGATTATCTCCTCTAATTATGATGATAATTTCAGTTAACCAATCGACGACATTGAAATGGCTTGTGTAAAGTATTCCTCAAGAAGTTCCGTTTCTCGATGTGATTGCGAGTGGAAATCCCACTCCTTATTATGATCCGATCATTTCTACCTCTTCTCCGACTCTCACTCCCTTCGGGGATAGTGATTTTCTTCTCGAGGAAGTCGATGCTTTCCTCGCTATCGAAGATGATCCAACTTCACCGGAAGTTGATGACTCTTATTATGACCCGGAGGGGGATATTCTTCTTCTTGAATCATTTCTCAATGATGATCCATCATTACCCCCTCCCACTCAAGGAAATTATTTGCACGAAATTAAAAAAGAACTTAAAGTTTATGAAGGTAAAACTGATAAATATTTAATTGATGAACCTCCCGAGGTCAAACTCAAGGACTTACCTCCTCATCTCGAATATGCATTTTTGGAAGGTGACAACAAGTTGCCCGTCATAATTGCTAAAGACTTGAGTGTCGAGGAAAAAGCCGCTCTCATAAAGGTTTTGAAGTCACACAAGCGAGCCATCGCTTGGAAACTCTCCGACATCAAGGGTATTAACCCGGAATTTTGTACTCACAAGATTCTTATGGAAGAGGACTACAAACCGGCCGGCGGTTTCAACACAAAAGACGGTGAAACCAAATCCATGATGTCATCAAACAGGAGGTTGAAAAACTTTGACGCCGTATTATTTACCCGATCCGGATAATCCTTGGGTAAGCCCGTTACATTGCGTACCGAAAAGGTGGCTTTATCGTTTGTTGAAAATGATGAAAACGATGATTCCTACTACTCGATGTTTATGGGTTGGCATGATGCACTGACTACCGAAAGTTTATGAAGCCCACCCGTAAAGACCTCTTTCCACTACCGTTTATGGACAAATGCTCTAAAAAAAATAGAAAACGAGAGACTAGCAGGAAACGAGTACTATTGTTTTCTCGATGGTTTCTTGGGCTACTTTCAAATTCCCATCGACCCTCATGATCAAGAAAAGACAATATTCATGTGTCCTTACGGAACGTTCGCCTACCGTCGCATGCCTTTTGGCTTATGCAATGCATCGGGCACGTTCCAAAGGTATATGATGGCTATCTTTCATGATATGATCAAAAAATGATGGAAGTCTTCATGGACGACTTTTCGGTCTTTGGGAATTCATTCGAAAATTGCCTCTCTCGTGTAGACAAGATGCTTCAAAGGTGTGAAGACACCAATCTTTGTCTAAATTAGGAAAAGAGTCATTTTATGGTAAAGGAAGGCATTGTCCTTGCCTATAAGATTTCCAAAAATGGGATTGAGGTTGATAAAGCCAAAGTCGATGTGATTGCTAAGTTACCTCATCCCACCACCATTAAGGGTGTTCGGAGTTTTCTTGGTCATGCCGGTTTCTACCGACGGTTCATTAAGGATTTTTCCAAAATTTCCCGACCGATGACTCATCTTCTTGAGAAGAATACTCCGTTCATCTTCTCCAATGAATGTATTCAAGCTTTTGAAACGTTAAAGAAAAAACTTACCGAAGCTCCAATCTTGATTGCCCCGACTGGGACTTACCCTTTGAGCTTATGTGCGATGCAAATGACTTTGCCATAGGTGCAGTCTTGGGGCAACGTCATGAAAAACACTTTAGGCCTATACACTATGCTAGTAAAACAATGAACGAGGCGGAATCGCATTACACCACGACGGAGAAAGAAATGTTAGCCGTGGTGTATGCCTTCGAAAAATTCCGGTCTTACCTCATCTTGAACAAAAGCATAGTGTATACGGATCACTCCGCCCTAAAATATCTCTTTGCTAAAAAAGATTCCAAGGCGAGATTGCTCCGGTGGGTTCTCCTCCTTCAAGAGTTCACATTCAAAGTAATTGACACAAAAGGAGCTGAGAATCTCGCGGCCGATCATCTTTCCCGATTAGAAAATCCTTATGAAAATGTGCTCGACCCAAAGGAGATAAATGAAACGTTTCCTCTCGAGACACTTAATATGGTGACTTTTCGTGGTGACTCAAGTACCCCGTGGTTTGCCGATTATTGTAACACCCCCAAAAATATACGTCTCAGCGGAAATACGTCCGGGGGCGTTACTTCATAATACAACAGCGCTAGATATAAGAGAACGACTTCTAAATGTGTCGTTTGAAAAGTAATCTCGTTGATCGAATCAAATGTTTCCTCGGTGTGTTGCAGCCAAGGAAGCTGTTTGACATACTTCATAGCTTGCTACAAATGGACCCACTGGGGACATTAACGTGCCAACAACACCGCCAAAAAGGTTTTTTTGAACAAGATTTAATTGGCGCAAAACGATTTACCCGAGAGCCCAAGACTTGGTCACCCCGATTGACTACTTGTCAACAGCAGGAAAAAGTTCACAACTTGATGAAATGCCTACAAAAGTCCATCCAATTGTGAAATCTCTTTGAACGTGTGGGACTTCGATTACATGGGGTTTATTCCCGTCTTCACGAGGGAACAAGTATATACTCGTGGCGGTCGACTATTTGTCAAAATGGTCGAAGCGAAAGCGATCCCCACCAACACGCCCGTGTAGGTTTTGCAAATGTCTTAAATCTCCTCTTCGCACCGATTCGGTACCCCTCGTGCTATCATAAGTGATCGCGGTACCCATTTTTGCAATGACCAGTTTGCAAAGGTCATGCTTAAATACGGAGTTACTCACCGTCTCTCCACCGCGTATCACCCACAAACAAGTAGGCAAGTTGAGGTATCCAATCGTGGCTTGAAACGAATTCTTGAAAGGACCGTAGGCGAGAACCGTGCCTCTTGGGGATAAACTAGATGATGCACTTTGGGCCTTCTGTACCGCTTACAAAACACCCATCGGGTACCCCATACAACTCGTATACGGAAAGGAATGTCAATCTAATCTAACCGATCGAGCTCAAGCACAAAGCCGACTAGCCTTGAAGCATCAACTTTGACTTGTGACCTAGATTGATCACCGTAAAAGTGTCTACGTCAACGAACTAAATGTACTACGTGATCATGCCTATGACAACTCTTTGATCTATAAAAGAGAAAACAAAGAGATCCATGCTCAAAGATTAAAAACCGCGTTTTCAACACGGTGATCCCAAAAAAAGTCCTCCTCTTTATCTATAAAGAGAAAACAAAGAGGATCCATGACTCAAAGATCAAAAACCGCGTTTTCAACGTCGGTGATCAAGTCCTCCTCTTTAACTCTAGATTGAAGATGTTCTCGGGCAAGTTGAAATCCCGTTGGTCCGGACCGTTCACCATTACCCAAGTCTTTCCATATGGCACCGTTGAGTTATCCCAAAACTCCGGACCAAATTTCAAGATGAACGGTCATAGAATTAAGCACTACTTTGGAGGGGGTGTACCTCAAATGGTTATCCCAGATCTCCAAACCTTCCCCAAGGACAAATTAATTCGGGGATTGGGTCAAGCTTAGTGACCCTAAACAAGCGCTTCGTGGGAGGCACCCCATGCTTATCGTAGTAATGAATAAGTGTATTTTGTTGTGGAGAGGTGTGCCTCTTTCCTTTCTCGTTTGCTTGTGTTTTTGTGATTGTCCAGGATTGTCTCGGATTTTTGAAGCCTCTCGTGCTCGCGGTTTTGTCCTTCGATCACTCAAGCTTCAAATCCTCAGCTTCATTTGGGAAATCCAATATCATAATCTAATCGACTAACGTTTATCTTTAAGCATACTTAATAAACGGATTAGAGTGACGTAGATACCCTTCTTAAAACATTGAGGATAATGTTTAAATCTAGTATGGGGGGATCTATCGATTTGATTGTGCCTG
This sequence comes from Tanacetum coccineum, assembly GCA_026074375.1. Lineage (NCBI taxonomy): Eukaryota > Viridiplantae > Streptophyta > Magnoliopsida > Asterales > Asteraceae > Tanacetum > Tanacetum coccineum. The sequence continues at coordinate 27,771 of BQNB010036178.1, forward strand.
CAGCCATTGTTTTCGTGTAATCTCGTTTTTACCACCAAAATCTAAAAAAATGAAAAAATATAAAAAATTTCAAAAATTAAATAAATGTTTTGTCAAAATTTTGACTTTCCTGCTGGGTAGAATAAGAATAAAGAATAATTATTTTATACCAAAGCTTAATCCATTCACCAACAATAAGCTATACCCATAAGCAAAATAGTAGAAAGAAAGATTAAGAGAAAAGTTGGAAAGAATTTATATAGAGAATAAAACTAGAGATGAGAAGATTACACACCACACACAAGTGATGAAATGGTAACCAACACCCTCTCCATGTATGGAGAGGGTTCTATTTATACCCTTGAGCCATGAGTGGCATATGGGCTTTCTAACTTGGGTCGGGCTTGTCTTTTCTTGGGCTTTGAGCCCGAAACATGGACAATATTAGATTACAATCCAAGCCCGTTGAACCCGTCTAGCCTATTACAATACAAGACCTAGTTTGACTTTCTTATACTGATAACATTCTTGTTTGACTTAATATAATTAAGGCTAACAATCTCCCCTAATGTTGAGGTCTCTTTCTTCAAACTCCTCTGTACTACCGATGACGTTGAAGATATGACTTTTGACGTTTATGCTTTGCCTTGTTTTGGTCTTGTCTTGTTTGTAATGGCTTTGTTCATTCATGCTTTGTGATCTTGATCTTGAGCCTTTATGTTTTGACTTTAAGTTCTTGAGATCGTTATCTTGCATCATCTCCTTGACTTGAATCATCTTGATTTGACTTTCTTGACCAACTTGTGCTCTTGACCAACATGCTCATACTTATTACATTCTTGTTTGACATATGTGATTATAAGTCTAACAATCTCCCCAATTGATGATTCTTTATTTGACTTTGAGGCTCTTTGATAGTAGGGAAGATTAGAATCAACTATCTTGATTGTTGAACGATACTTTGAAAGCTTAGTATGAGGCATGTGTTTATGAATCCACGTCGCTGAATGATGCTGCAACACCGTCGTCTAAACCTGAAATAAAACAGTTAGCAATAAAAGATGAAAATATGGCTTTCCCTCATTCATCTTGACTTCCGTTGCATAAACCCTCCGTTATCCCGTTTTATAGTATAAATACTATACCAATGATCAGGTAGAATTCAAAAATCTCTTGATAGGGTTTCCACTCAAAGCGGAGGATCCTTCTAACAAAGATTGTATTAGATTCACCATGCTGCTAGTTCCATTATCGAACGTCTCAAGCAACAATACGGCAAAGTGATCAATAGTTTACTATCTTTCTTATTAAGACTCCGTCAATTCATTTACTGACAAAATTCGTTAACCAGATATCACAAGCCTTGATTCAGATAGAATTCTTGCAAGTCACCTACCAAGAGCTTGTTTGATGTTGGCTCAAGCAGGATTTCCATCTTCATTGTGAATACTTATGTATCACTCGGATGTTTCTGGCCAAGATTCTCAAGGATAATGCGTAGGACTCTTTGATACAGCAATTGAACTTTATGGCGTTCAACAAGTGTATTTTGACGTTGTGTCCCCTAATGAGAATTATACTTTGATCTCTTCTTGCTCAGACTCCGATTGTGCACTTTTGGTTTTAAGTAATCGAGGCCTGAGCCGACTCGCCACCTAATCAATATATCCACAATACTCGGAGTGAGATGTCAATAGATAACGTGTGAAACTCCGTGACAAATGAAGGGGGACACAAGTTTCTTTGAGAAAACCCAAAAAAAAAAAACGGAAAGGCTGGGAAAGGTTGTGCATTGCATCACTGGTCCATGATGTCGTCTTCAATATCAACAATCATCTTTGTGATTTTGATAGATTATGTATTGACCCTCTGTCTAAGTTATAAGAGGGCCTTCTTCTTTCTTTTCACCCTTTATCCATACATTTCTTTTTCATTCTTCAACCCCTTCAATGCTTACCAAGACGTCATTACTAACACCTTGTTGTGATTGTTCCAATGTTAGCTCAATCTTAGTCGGCATTCTTCCCTTATACACCTTCTTCTCCAATCATACCTAAGGACTGCTATTTCTAACTATGGAGTGTCCTTGGGTAGATCCCTCCGGTTCTGGTTGGATCGTAGGACTTATACCTAACCTAACCACCTTATGACTTCGGAATCGTCGTGAAATAATAGGTTGTTAGGTATAGAGATCGAACCATAAAACCATTTTCTGACATTTTTATTTTGAAATACTCCCCCTACACATGTGCTCTGAGATTCGAAATTGTTTAGCGCATGAAGGAAAGAGTTGCACTTAGAGTCTTAAAGATCACATTCTTCTATATCATATTTTAATCACATTTTCTCCCCTTATTTTAAATAATAAAACACTTAGTATTTGAAATACCAATTGATTAAAATTTAACATGAAAAATTCCATGGGGAGAAAAATTATACCACAATATTGCATGAATTCATTTTCCGATTGCTCCCCTTCAACAGTATATGTGGGATACCAATATTTATTAAAACTTGACATTGGAATGAAAAATTGATATGACACCACAAAATGTTAAAGACGGAGTGAGATGCCTTAGTGTACTGTGTATATTAATAAGTGACATTATAAAGTTTCCATTAATTTTAATTTACACAAATGTGTTTTGGATACATACAATTGACATTTATGAGATTATTTGTATCCGACACAACTCAATAAAAGCATATGTTTTATAAAGCTCCCCCTCAGAAACTGATTCACTAAAAGACATTCTACGAACTACCAATTCTTTGAAAATTATTCGAGAAGGGAGTATTGAACACCACAATTTTAACAAACACCACTTTTTATGGAAAAATACCACAAATTATATTGTAGATAATTTGACATTGAAAGTTCTTTTTGAAAAATTGTGTTCAAATACCAACGATTTAAAAACATGATAAAGACTTGCTCTTCTATTTTTAGAGTAAGCGCACTGAGGCGTACACTACCCGCTTTACATTCGGACCGAGTTATGCACGAAATGTACATAAGTCATAGAGAAAATTTAGAAATGACATTTTTGAAAGCATTTTGAAACGCTCGCTACGCCGAACTTCATTTACACGACCGTGTCGAGTAAATCAAATTTACTAGGTACGTCAATGTTAGCGTTCCAAGAGACATTCCGAGAAGATTCTTTTTGGTATTTTTGAAAATTTTCTGATTGAAATTGTTTGGTTTTTCTATTTTATATTTTTCTATTTTCTGTTGTTGGTTTTATATTTTTTGTAGTTTTCTTTTTCAAAAATTTTTTATAAATCAAAAATAAAGAGATAATAAAAAAATATTTACGTGATCGAAGTTTCCATTAGCATGACAAGCTAGAGTTGATGTGATTGAAGTATGAATCAGGTTGTCTTGACGTTTATTTGATGCATCAGTAGTAGTGACAGCGAAGACTTTTAAAACAACTTGAGTTTCCTCCATTGAAATATTCGTCAACAAAGACTGATAGCAAATCCAGCTCATTTTGACATTGTTACTAATGTCTACAGCCTGCTTGATGAACTTCTGTTGACACTGTGGTGCGAGGCTTGAACCGTTTTGTTCAAACGTTTTGACATTGAGGATCGAGGCCTGAACTGTTGTGAACAGACGTCATTTGACATTGAGGATTGAGGCTTGAACTGATGTGAACAGACGTCATCTTTCTGTATCATCATCTGTGAATCCACTGTGACAATGGTTTCTGAGATATCAGCTTTTTCAGCAACCATAACTCTGATATTTCCATGGTGACATTACATAAGGTACCTGCACTTAAACAAGAACGTTGTTCCTTCTGAACATGATTGATGTACTCTGCACTTACATCCAGAGTTTGTTTGCTTTCTTGAATATTAGGGATATCTACATTTGAACCATGTGGAGGTTCACTGTCAACCTTGCTTGTGCAAGAGTCGAATAACTTTCCTGTAGGAATCCACCTAAGACCAACAGATTTGAAAATTCTACCCGTGGTTTACCACTAAGATCAGATCTAGGAATGTATTTTCTCATACACCTCGAAGTCTTATTAGAAAGAAACCTATGCCGGTAAAGATATGCCTACCAGGTTTCTGAAGTATGACTCTTTGATCTAGCGGGATTGAGTTACTGTTTCTGGTCCTTATAGGTGATTGAACGTAGCACGGAATGTACTTCCTTCAGAGTTTTGTATACAAACATCAATGATTTGGCATTAAAGACACCACTTATGACATGTGAACAAAACAAATGTTTGGAACTGAGAAAGAACTAGAACCTTAGAGAATCGCTTGGCACAGCCATTATCGTAACGCGAGTACTCTTAGAATGCAGGGCAAAACTCCTAGATGTTTGATTGTTTGCTCTTAGGTTTTGTTTGCTACCAATCATCACCGCAGTAGCTTTGAAATCTAGCAGAAGCATCACACTAGTTTTTTGAGTGCCATCTCTTTCTTATTATCTTTTTCCTAGCTTCATCTCGATAGTGATTATGAACCATGTTCATTTGAAACTAAATCTGCATGTTCTTAGAACTATTCCTAGATTGAACGTGATGCAATCAACGTGATCAGGTTTTGCAAAGGTGAATTCCTGTTTTCTTAGGCAAATAACGTTAGTGACTGACTGTTTTTTTTTGACAAATTCTTATTCACATCAACTTGGGAGGCAAACCGTTGTTTTGACATTTGAGCCCTTTCAGATTTAAACGCATTCGGTTGTCTAACAACTGATTGGTTTCTTAGTGATGGTAACACCGGTTTCCCCAAGACTGATGTTTTATCAAACTTAGTATCTACACTATTTCCTTTTAACTTCCTAAGTCATTTTTCAAAGCAGTAATTGCAAACACCCTTTTCCTGAATCTGAGCTTTTAATTCATCATTATTTGCAAGCAAAGATGTGTCTGTTCTTAGCTTAGATGCTCGTGATTAATAAATCATTCAAATCTTTGTAATGCTGTTTCAAAGTCTCATTTTCCTTACGTAATGTAGCCACACTATGTTCTAATTCATGTTCATTTGTTTCAAGTATATTAATTCCTGTTCAATCTTGGCTTTATTTACTTGTTTTGGTTCAAAATTTGACATGTTGCCCTGATTTTATAAGATGATTTTGATATTTAAGTTCGAGAGCAATTGCAAATGTGCGTGCCATTCTTGAAAAATCTTTTTGAAATTAGGCAACGGTCTTTTTGAGTAAAATATTTTCAGTCTCGAGTGATTGAGTTTAGAGTATTTCATTGTCTGGTTATCAGTGATGATCAAGCAAGGACTGTTTACAACTTGACATGTTGCAGGATACATGGTTCAACCCTACCTTCATTAATGATTTTAGGTTGCTCGGTATGTTGTTGTCCGATAGCAAAGATATTACATTCAGCAGTCAATTGTACCTCAGCCATTGGCTCTTCGTCATATATGGGTCTCATATCTGCATCATCAGCATCTGTAACATTCCCTAACCTGCTGTTGTCATCTTGCACTGTTGAGTCTGTCTAAATGCTTTCTGTGTCAACCAAATTAGCATCCAATGCTTTACCCGTATCAATCTTACTCTCTTGCGTCTGCATCTGTCTTTTATTCACCCTTCTTTCATACTGTCTTTGATGACGTGTTTTCTTTCAGCACGACTTCTAACATTACCCAGGTGTTGAGTATGTATCTCTGAAGTGTTGAACCCATTTCAGTGTATTCAATCAAAGTACGTTTCTGTCATTTGAACGAGTCATACTCCAATGTAAAACTTTGAATCGATGCACTTTTGAACTGTTGTTTACCACACCAAAAAGCTGTCATGGATCCATCTTCTGAAATTCATCTTTGTCAAGTTGCTTTTGTAGTTGATCTACGTTGAGGAGCATTGTTCTTGTGAAAGTATCATTATCTTGACCAAAGAGTGACATGAATGCCCGTTTGAATCCATGTTCGATGCGAGTGCCTTTTAAGTCATCTTTTGAAAGAACTTGAAGGTGTGAATGAAGAGAACGCAATGTGTCCAGCATCTTTCTTTTTGCTTTTGACATCTTGGAGTTGATTTGCATGAACATCTTGTGTTTCAGAATTCAAGCTGCATTCCTTTGCTGATTTGCTGGATGCAGTCTCTGAATTACTGTCTTCTTTCTCAGAACAAGAGTTTTGTTTGACAACTAAATCAACTTTCAATGAATCAGAATTCACTGCTTGTGTTTGATGTGAATGATCTTCTTGTGTCTGCATCAACGTCTTTTGTTTAACCAAATGTAAAGTCTGTTGTTGATGAGAATTATCTCAAGCATGTATTTTCGATTGAATCCATGGTACAGATCATTGCATCATTGAAGGATTGAGTATTATATCTTGTATATTTCCTCATATAAACGCTTCTTTCTTCAATTTTGAATGAAAGCATTTCAAACTTTGTTCAGAGATTAGTCAAATAGTTTGTACAATCAGTCCTAGAAATGTAGCTTTAGTAAGATGTTGTTCTAGTAAATCCAAGTCTTGAGAGAACGTTCTCTTGAAGATAGGCATCGTGCCATAGTCTTGTAAAGTTTCTGAGAGAAAATTAAATAGAGACTTGATTTCTTTAAGACTGTGCATGCATCTACTTCTTGAAAGTTGTGTCTTCTCTTGAATGTTAGAAATTAAAAACACGAAGAAAACTGTGCATATACTGAAAACACTTAATGTTTGAGTTTGCAAATTGGTATTGGTATTTGACATTGTGATGTTGTGAATGGATATCGGATCTTAAGTAGGTAAAGTGATTGTTGTTGTGGATTGAAATCAATTAATGTTCACGGGATTTTACAAATCTTTGATTAAAACCGAGAAATGAATCGTATCTTTCGCGGGATTTTACAAAATCAAGAAGAAACCGTAAAACAAAAATGATGAGAAATCGTTGTTGAAATTGAAGAATTTGAACTTTCGTTGGCGAAAAATGAGCTTAAATGATGAACTGCACAACTTTAGCTGAAAATGAATTAACGGTTGATCAAAATCAAAATGACTAACGGTGTAATTTCTCATAACTAAAGGGCTAAAATTGAAATATAAAACTAAGTACAGAAAAAATACCTTGAAAACAAAGACTAAAAATGAAAATGTTTTAAAAAAAATGATAGGATAGAATTAAAAATTCCAAAAGCTAAGAAAGGCTAAAGAAAATTGTTGTTATTAACTAAGGTGAAAAAAGTGAAACTATGGTAGAAATAAAGGGAATAAAAATGAAAAGTTTCAAAATCTTAAACAATATTAAGAAAACATTCACGTGTTTTTTTTCTTTTCTTACTTGCCTTCTTCTTCATTTTGAAAATGTAGAAATAAGAATGACTCTAATTTGATTGATCTTATGAGCCGGTACGGTTATCGTCGTGAAGAACCGAATATAAACCCTACGATGATCGAAACGACGACAAACGGTCACAATGTCTAAGTTTATAAGTCGTGTATCAACCATACTCGCAAAAACCGAAAACTGGAATTTTGTTAAAACTTTTTTAAGTTTTTTTTGTTCACGTACGGTCCTTCTACTTTCATCACTTTGCACTCGTTTCGGACTCCAAGAGAAATCACTGTTCGGATGAACAACACAAAAGAAAAAAAAACTCGTTCGATCCCTTGTTATTGAACTCGTTCGTTGATCTTTCAAATGTTACTCGTTTCGGTGGTTTGAAAAAGTGGACTCGTTCGGTTCTTGATGGTAACCACTTGTCGATCGGTAGTTCCTCTTTGAAATGTTGCTCGTTCGGTGGTTGCAACTTAAAAGTTACTCGTATCGGGATAATTCGTTTTTTAGAATAGTGCGCGTCGGATATCTTGTTGATGTCACTCGTTCGGCAACATTGTCACATAACTTTAGCCATCTTCGGGTTCAAGTCTTGTTCCACTCGTAAACCGGTTGAACAAAAACGGTATGAGAGCTCGATCGGTGATGTTGTTTGATGCTCCTTTCGGCTTTCTGTGAAAAATTTAACTAGATCGGTTTCATCCTACTACATACACGTGAAATAAGCTATCCAAAGCTTGTAACACAAATAAGCCACGAAAGATTAAGCTATAATAAGCTAATAAAAAGCTTGAACTAAAGGAAAAACTGTTTAGACCACAAAGAAGTCACAAAAGACAAAAAAAAAACTATGAAAGAAGAAGATAATCAAACTTTTAAAACAAATGATGAAACATGTTTCACAGTATTTGCCTAAGTCCCAAACGTGACCAAAAAAAAACTGTTAATATACATCGTTTTAAATAAATGGGGGTCAGACCTTCCAAGTAAACTTTAATACAATCTTAAAAAACTGTTATCAAAATAACAAAAGAAAAAAAATGCCGAGTAGAGAAAAAAAAATAAACTAACTAAGCCGAACCTAATAAGCTCAACCAAATACCACAACTTATCACTAACCCGACCCCGTGGCGATTGATACCAAATGTTATCCCAAAAGCTTAATCCATTTCATAACAATAACGCTATACCAAAAGCAAAATCGTAAAAGATAGATAAGAGAAAATTGAAGATTTATTAGAGAGAAAACTAGAGATAGAAGATTACACACACACACATAAGTGATGAAATGGTAACCAACACCATCTCCATGTGAGGAGAGGGTTCTATTTATACCCTTGAGCCATGAGTGGCTTATGGGCTTTCTAACTTGGGCCGGGCTTGGCTATTTTCTGGGGCTTTGAGCCCGAAACTGGACAATATTAAGATACATCCAAGCCCGGTTGAACTCGTCTAGCCTATTACAATACAAGACCTAGTTTGACTTTCTTAGACCGATAACATTCTTGTTTGACTTAATATAATTAAGGCTAACAATTTTGACCCGATCGAGCGTGTTGAGCTCTAGCTTATTCCTTAACCTTTAAGCTAAGCGTTCGTAGAAATTCGCGAAGAACGAAAAATGATAGTGTTAATTATAAGTTGGATGCTAAACAAGGATTAGTTGGAAATCTTAAGAGCTCATGTATGTAATTTGTGTCTTTTTCTCCCATAAGCTTCTAACCGGATTAATAATACGTGCTATTTTTAGAAATTAAACTTAAATCAACATTTTTTATGTGGTTAATAGCAAAAAATTTAGTCTTAGTTCAAACTTATACTTGAATTTTTCAAAAAGAAGTCTTCTCTATATATTAAAAAAAATGATGAAAAATGAAAAAAATATACTCCCTCCGTCCCTAAATAAATGTCCACTATTGACTTTTAAAGTCTTTTTCTATCAACTTTGACCTTAAATTATTTTGTTTGTGTTATATAATATTTAATGAAAATTACATCAATGAAAATACATTTAAATCACAATCCATTCATATATTTTGCATCAAGTATTATATAACACAAAAAGACATATTTAAGGTTAAAGTTGTTGAAATATGACTTCGAAAGTCAAAAGTGGACACTTATTTAGGGACAGGGGGAGAAATAAATATAAACTAGGCTGATAAAAGTTTGCTAGTAGCTAGCCGGCTCACAACCGATGTGTTCCAACAAGCTTCTAAAGAAACCATAGTAAAATAAAAATCCGAAGACTGATAAAAGTTTACTGCATCTTGCCGGCTCACAACTGATGTTGCAGCCTTCTAAAAGCTTGAGGGTTACAGTTGCATCAATGTTATGTTTAATATTAAGTGTGAATTAATAAATAGATCTCTTTTTGTTAAATTTAAATATGTTTTTGAACTTTGACTATTTCATTTTAAGTAAATTATGTATAAACGAGAAACCTAAGAGTTTTTGAAACCTAAGGTCCGTGAGTCCCGATACTAGTCTCTGTGAGGTGTCAAAAGCTTGGTCACTTAGCCGCAAGGTTGGGATGTGCCGAGACGAAAGTCGCTACATGGGATGATCTCGCCTTCAAACTCATTATTCTCGGGTGGAACGTGAAACATAGAATTTTGGAAAAACGTTGATCCATGGTTGAAATTCAAAATAGCACATACACCTAAGATATAATAATTGTCAGGAGTGAAAAGTTCACATGTTGCAAATATGAGTAGTGTTAGCATCTTAACTGATATTTAATTATGATTTCGTTTTAAGCTTGGTTTGGATAAGTGAAAAGCCAGGGACGATGAATTTATTCTTTTTGGGGTATTTTCGGATCGAAATGCATCTTGTTCTATGATCCCTAACAGTTATGAAAATAACGAAAGTCAAATAAGTTAGTTAGTTGCTTAAAAAGAAAAGTACATTTTTTTTAGAAAATAGGAAAAATACAAAAATATTAGTGGTAATAAGTGTATATCTTTAAAAATGGTAAAAATAGGGCTTCTCTAAACTATTGATTCTTTATTTCCCCTCGATAAACACTTAGCTACTTTCGGTAATTAGTCCGAGAGGATTGAGATTCTGAGTTTTCTAAGTGCTTACTATATAGCTTACTGAGGACACGCATATCTTAGTAATGGGGATTTTTGTAGTGTTTAATACACATCTTCTTTTGACCACTAAAATCGGACTTAAATGACTAAAAACGTACCAAAAATACATTGGACAAAAATCAAAGCCAAAACGACAAAACCAAGCACGAGAACGGAAAGAGCGTGAAAGAAAAGTCAAGTCAAATCCAAAAGTCAGCAAAAAGTCAAAGTCAAATCAAGTCAAAGTCAAACCCGGGAAGTGGATTTGGAAAGAGCATCAAAAATCAAACCCAAAAACCTAAACTAGACTGCAAAAGTGGGGCCCACCCTTATACCCACCGTAGTGGCCTGGGACAACCCACTTATATCTTATACACCCTAAAACTGTCGCATTTTATTTGTTTCCCGTTATTTGTTTAAGTATTTAATTGCTTTTAATTGTTAATTTTTAATTGTTGCTTTTATTTTATAGTCATAGATAATCAAATATCTTTGTTTTCGTTCAAATCATAATCCAAACTTAAACGAGGTTTCAATTACACTAGTCGTTGAGGAAACGACCCGGGTGATCATTCTTACCCGGTTTAATATACGTATTATATATTATATTATATATCTTTTAAGAGTGAAATTTCTTTAGGGAATTTTCTTAATTGCTCTTGTGGTATTATATCGTATATTTTATAGTGTATTAAAATTCACAATCAGTGCACATAGACGAGGTCGGCTCTCCTTTTATATTTCTTAACATATTTTACAATGTGAAAACATGGACCGGTAAGTACTTGTAAAATCTTTTAGTTGATTACATGGGTTATGATGTCATTACATATGCCTAGGTGAAACTTAATACAAGTTTTGAAAAAGAAACACGTGTTTCTTACAGTAGTTTACAGCGAACGTATTGGTATGTGTTTAATTACACATACCTTTGACCACTAAAACCAGACTTAAATGACTAAAAACGTACCAAAAATACATTGTATTTGTATGTTTTGCATTTGTATTATGCAGCTAATGGATATCCAAGAAGAGGACAAAAAATCGAAGCCAAAACGACAAAACCGAGCACGAGAACGAAAAGACGGTAAGAAATCTGTCTACAAGTTTTAGTCCATTTTATGTCTTAAAAACTCATCATAAGCTCTCATAAGCTTTCATAAAACCCGTTTATAACCTGTTCTTACTAAAATCTACTAAATGGTATAAAATGTTAAGAAAAAGTTACAAAGAAACCCACCCCTAAATCACCACAGCTAATTTTAGATGATAAGCTAGCAAAGGAAGAGCTTATAACCCTTACTAGCTTGTCTTTTTGACAAACTAGATCTTGTAGACTAGCTTATTTATAAGCTTGTTTGCCTTGTTTTGAGCAAAGGCATTTGTAATTTTCCTTTTTCATTTTTTGCGTATTACTGTTGCTTAGCTTATTTCTGCTTATTTTCTGTCTTTTATGCTTATTTATGTTACTTAATGCTTATTTGTCTTTGTTGCTTATTTACATGCCATCTTTTTAAGTCTTTGTTCATATTTATATTGCTTATTCTGCTTATATCTTAGTTGTTTATTTTAATGCTTATTGTTGTGTACTTATCTGTTATTTTTGCTTAAAATTTATTGGTTTCTATCTGTCTTTGAGTATCTAAGCTTAAATTTTTCAAAAACAGTTTAAAATTTGCATTTAAAAAGTTAAAGGACTGTTTGGGTCAAGGGTTAAAGTGGGTCATTTTTGGTATCAAAACCATTTTGGTTACTTGATGAACTTTGACAAGCACACTTTAGTGAATTTAATCAGTTTTCAAAAAGTTTTAAGGTCTTAAGTTTTGATTTGAGTCTTTGCTAAACTATTCTTTTAAAACAGTCTTGATAAAACAGTTTCATTAGCTTAATTGGTTAAGGCCTTTTAAACTTGTTTTGAGTCTTGTTTTAGTGTAGTTTTTAAGTGTCTAATGCATTTGGATTAGTCTCTTTTGGTTTCCTTTAAGATTTGTTCAAAATCCATCAAACCTGTCAAGCCACTTTTCATAGTATTTGTCCATTTTTCATTCTAAATTATCAGATCCTTAAACTTGTTCTTAGCTTTTTAAATTTTGAGCATAAGCTCATTTTAGGCCAAACTAAATCTGTTTTGACTTAGTTTTAAGATTGGAGCTAATTTGGTAGCTTATTTTGAGGCCTGCCTTTTGCCATTTGTTTTTGAAAAATATCATCAAAATCAACATGAGCTGAGTGCAACCAGCTCTTTCATAAGCCCATTCTTGGCTTACCTTTGCTTCAAACTCCATTTTGTTTGCTGAAAATTGTAGCTTATTGTTTAAGCTTTTTCGTGGTATGGCCCTTTAAGCCATAAGGTTCCATTAAGCTGCTTATTTTTAAGCCCAAAAGTGCGCTTGTGGCTGTTTTGCTTGACAAATTCTGTCTAAATTGCTTAAGGGCTTATTTGTTATTTTCTGCTTATTTTCCTAGCTTATTTTTGCTTGTTCTTGCTAATTAGGTTAGTTTATGTCCATTTAGCTTATTTGAGCTTATTTGCTTTTAACTTAGTATTTTTAAGTGTTTTAGCATTTCTGCCATTTTTAGCTTGATTTTAGCTTATTTGCTTTAGTTATAGCTTATTTGAGCTTATTTGCTTTTAACTTAGTATTTTTTTAAAGCCATTTAGTTTATCTGTCATTTTCAGCTTATGTTAGCTTATTTTCTTAAGTTTAATCTAGTTCATTCTTGCTTATTAGAGTAGTGTAGTATTTTTTTTAAGCTCAGTTGCCTTCTTTGTTAGCTTATTTGTCCCAAAAAAAGACCAACCAGTTAACATTTTAAGCCCTTAAGAGTAAAAAGCATTTCTGTCTTTAATTGCTTATTTGGGTGCTTATTTTGGGCTTATATAAAAAGTGCCTTTGCAAAAGTTTCATATTTTGAGCTTATTTAAAAAGTTGTTAAAAAACTTTTGCCAAAATAAAAAATGCTTAGGATAGTGGGAAGCCCCAAGTGAGCCTAAGCTCGAACCCGAGACCTCAACCACCATCAACCAAGCATTTTAACACCACACTCACCACCGCTAGCACCCTTGGGATTCTTTTGTTAGACCTTGCAAAATCAATTCCTATATCACATTTTGAGCCCTTATGTTCTATTATAAGCCGTAGCTAGTTTGGGCTTATTTTTAGCTTATTTGATAAGCTGTGAGATCAAGCTTATTTTTCCCATCTTTTTCATAACTGTTAGGACTTTTCAGCAATTTTTCGGAATTTTCCATCTTTATTTGTTATTTTTAATTAATTTTCGTAGGTAAAAATTAAAAAAAAAATTTATAATTTTAAAGTTATAGAAAAATATTTTTCTTAGTTTTTATCATATTTTAGACTTTTCTAAAGTAGAAAATCATTTTTTAGAATTTTTAGGGATTAATTGGTCATTTTTTAGGATTTTAAATAGATTAAATTAGTTTTTAATTCATAGAAAATTATTAAAAAGTCAAAAAAAATATAATTCTTTTTTAGAAAATTTTCTTTTGTCATTTTTTAGGTTTACATGCAAAAATTTCTTGTGTAGGGTTAAAATTTGACTTAGTTGATAAATTAGACGCGTTTTTAGGATTCCCGTTTTGCATTTTTAGTTTAAATTTGTGTTGCCTTAATTGTTTTTAGTGTAAATTGCATTAATTTTTTCGTAGGTTTAGAAATCAAATCAAAATCTTTTCCATTCAAACATAAAATATCAAACCGACTCTCGACTTTCCAATTCACTCCTCATTGGGGATAAACGACCCGGGAATATCATATACTACTTCCGGTTTCATTGATTTTCTTGATCATTATCCTTATTATTTATTTATAAGTATTATATTTATATTTATATATTTTAAAGGGTTAATTAGTCAGGAATCTGTCACTCAAATAATCCAGTTACTATAATGTCAAATCTCTTTTTGTTTATCAAGTAACGTAAGTGGATTTCTCATCACAGACGATAAAGATCGTAGACAAACCTTTAAAACTATATAGATCACAACGGGTCTTTCGACCTATACCGGTGTGAGTATACACTCAAAGTTGATAATCAAAGTTGACAAGATCAGACACGATAGGATTATAACAAAAGCTTAAGATTAACAAGATCGTAATTATACCAAATGCTTATTTATTATATTATTTTCATCGAGTAGTCATGAGAGATTTAGCCTCTCATGGCTATGAAGTTCATAACAAGATTAAATTGATAAACAAGAAACATACTATAACCGGGTAAGAATATAGATCAAAACTTCTCCCTAACAAGTATGGAATCTAAATACACCCTTTTATTCTTAGAACTATGATATTGTTCTTCCTCGTTCTTCTTGATTTGATCTTGAACCTTCAAAGTTGTATGGTGTTTATGGTGTTTTTAGGAAAAGAGAGCCCGTTAGCCCGATAATAAGAAGAAAATAATAATAAAATATTATTATTTTATTTAAATTATCAAGTATTCATGTACATATATATTTAAATATATATGTCGTATCGATTACGGAAATGTGGATTATTTATCTTTGGCTTTTGAGCTCTTGCTCATTCCTTTTCGTCAGTTTTTCACGGAGTATTTTGGTTGAATGTATCTTTCAGAAATTTTGGGTGTTGAGGTTTGTTGTATTGGTGTCACACTTTGCCCAAGTGTTTTTGAGTCGTTTTTGCGTAATTAACACACAACCATAATACGAGGTAAAGTTTTGATAACGAGATAAAGTCTTGGTAACAAGACGACGGTTTTTGTAATGAGTTAACGGTATGAGATAACGAGATTGGAATGATATGAATTTGGAATGGAGTTTTCGGATGAAAATAAGGATTTGATGAGTTAAGGCGAAAACTTGTACAATAAGATAATTTTGTACGAGTATTGATATAGTGAGTATATATATTAGGTCGTTGTCGGGTACATTGTGCACTTGCGTAGAGATTTATTGTGTCCTGCTTTATTTGAGATTGTGCGGTTGCTTTGATTGCTGATTGAGGTAAGTTCTCGTAGCCCTACTTTTTACTATTTTTCCGTTGGGGGAAAATGATACTCAAATGTGTTTTGAAATGTTTTGAATTGATCTGTGCGAAATGTGGTTTTGTTTTTGGGACAAGTTATGTGCTTATGACTGCTATGTGAATATTATGTGATGCATGATTGTTTGGATCGGATGGGTACGCCTACCCAGTATTTGTGTGATTATTGGAGCGGATGGGTACGCCTACCCAGGTTTGTGTGTGGTCCTGCCCTAATTTTAGTGCTTCAGCTGGTAGGCCTAAGTATGATTGATCTTGTCGGGATGACACGGAGGTACGCATCGCACACACTACAGTATAGTGCTATAGAGTGATAATGGTAAAGCGGCATGCGGGTACGCCTACCAGGTTTGTCAGTCTGTGTGGTCTGGCTTAATTTTAGTGCTACCAACTGTTATGCCTTTTAGGTGCGTATAGTGACATATGGGTTTTGATTAGCGGTGCTGATGCTTATGTGTTTGCATATATTCACTGTCATATAGCACTATTGTCCACTATTGATATATTGGCACAACTTTTGGGTTTAAGGTCAAACCTACGAGCTCACCAACATTATTGTTGACGTTTTCGAGTATCATTTTCAGGTGTGTCAAATCAAAGGTATGTGATTGGTATTGGAAGAGAAAAGATGTAACCCAAGGGGACTGGGTAGAGATGGACGTGGTTTTTACTTATGTTAAGATTTTAACTTGTAAAGTTCTTTAAAACTTCAGTTTTATGAATGTAAATTATAAAGTGTATGATCTTGTATCTTGTGCGATTAATGGTATCGTCGCATCCCGTGTTTCCGCCATTGAAGGGGTGTGACAAGACACATTAATTCTGTCACAATTAAAGCATCCGCATAAAGCATCCTTATTACTTGATTATAATCTATCTTAGGGATTAAAGCAATGGTGATCTTGTTAAACCCTAGCTCATAGAGACTTTACCCACTTACTGCTTAAAGGCAATTTATACACTAGTAGTCCACTTGTCCAACTATCCAATGGAATCAGAACAATAATTGTTGAATTATCTAGATTCACCTACTAGTCAACATGTTCAATAAATCATTGGCAATATCCAATTAACTAGTTAAGCCCGAAGCGTATCCTAGACACAGATTTAGCAGGACAATATTTGTGATCCTATGATTCTAGATGTATAAATTACTATATGGAGAGCTATCCCGGCATCTAGATTACTTGGTTCGTATCACTAGATCCAGTTGAATGATAGGTCGCATACAAAAGCACGTAAACAAGTATAAATTGATAAACATAAACAAGCATGCAACGATAAATTAAGCAATCGAGATATAAACAAAACCAAACATTCAGATCTTCATAATAATGGCTAATACCCGAAGGTATTAGCCTTCAAACATCATAATTAATACAAGAGTAATTGTTTTAGCCAAGGTAAACTAACCGAGTTAACGAATGATACCAAAAACTGAACGATTACAAAAGTATAAGAAATTACACGTTGTCTTCTATGGATTGGAATGCGTTGCAAGACCTCTTCTGCTCTTTTTCTCCTCTGAAAATCAACTTTTGTGGTTTAGGTATCGAGAATATGATTTAGCACACTTAAAACTCATTTTTGAGTTTTGTATTTATAGGGTCTGGAAGTCGGTTCGATACGGCGTATCCAAGGGATTGGATACGGCGTATTGGAGTTTCTTGGAGTAGGGACCACGTTTGATATCTTCCAGAATATTCACATACTATATCTTCAATACGGCGTATTGACTTCTTCTGGATACGGCGTATTGATCTTCTTTCCTTTGTGGTCTTTGGTGAGTGCAGGCACGGATACGCCGTATCTTCCTTGATGGATACGGCGTATTGGTTGTCAGAATAGTAATCTTCAAAATATCTTCGTTTAAGCTCCAGAATGCGCGCCTTTTGCTAATATTCACCAAGTACTCCATAATTACTGCAATTCTCAAATATAAACGATTAAGTAACAATTCTTTGCAATAATTATACAAAATGGGTTAAATACATGGGATAAATGATGCTATAAAATAGACGTTATTTGATGTCATCAAATATCCCCCCACTTGAATCCTACTTGTCCTCAAGTAGCCTTTAGAAGTTTATAAAAATGTATCCCTAAGGATATTTTCCATTAAAGCATTTATTTGATCTTTTAAGTACCAACAAACAACCTAACGAAAAAAGATGAAAACACTCAAATCACTCAACTAATCTATGTGGTAACATGTAACTAATTCGCTCAATTGCTCAGTCGTGACGAGTATTCTATCATAAGCTTGGCAAGGATACACATCTCCACCGCTAAAGCTAAGGAGTAACAAGTTTATAAAGGTAAATATAGGTTTATATGATAAGGCTTAGGGTTGATCATTCTTCAATCTTTCACCAGAAGTACCACTCCAACAAGGCAGCTGAAGCACACATACATGGCCGTAACGACGGAATAGACATGTGTGTTTATTAACATCCTCATTCGAATTTAACCAACGGTTAGGATGAAGAATGATATAGGGTAGGGACCTTCTAACTTTCACCAAAAGTCGTAAACCAACGAGGCAGCTGAGACATGCATACATGGCCGTAACGACGGAATAGACATGCACGCTCGTACAAATCCTCATTCGCGTAAAACCAGCGGCTAGTCATTAGGAAAGAGAAGTAAATTGTTGTTAAATAAAAATTACGAAACAAATAGATTAAGTCTAAAATACAAGTTGCTAGACACTTTTTCCCGACCGTTACCATGATAAAGACACAACTATTTACAAACGTCTTGATCATAGATCAAAAACAACAACCTAAGTTGGCGTTCCCGTAACGGTCAACTTCCCAATCATCCCATACTTTACATACTTTACAAGGCAAGTGGCGATATCTTCCACTTTATACAATACTCTACATCGTCGATTTGTATCAACGAATAATTGATCCTTCGTGTAATTCCTTCGGTAGTTGCGAAACGATTATCTTCAAACTTTCCTTCTCTTTTTTGTTGCGATTTTTCTAATTTTTTCGATTTTTTTGCTAACACTATACTACGAAACTCGGTGTAATTTCACCATCTTCACGATCATAATAATTCCGGATAATTCCTTCGATAATTCTTCATTCTTCGGACGTACCATTAATTGCGATGGTAGTAAAAATACATGAGTTTTGACTATAATATACATTCCCATTTGCGATGTGCAAATTTCTTCCAACCGTACCAAAATTGACACAAGACTCGGGAAATACAAACTTTACACTTTAAGCAACTAGCAACTGTAAAATAAACTTAATCTAACAGGGTAGGCTAAGGTGTAAAGGTGTAACGAAACAAATAATTGGTGTAGTTCCTAAAGGATTGGCTCTACGGGTTGTTCTAGGGGTATCTTACTCTTAAAATGAGAGTAAACAAAGGGTTTATACGGGGGTTAACTAACCAGTGTAGTTAGTTAATAAGCAACATGTAAAGGCGTTTTGGGTGTAATCCTAAAATTTACCAATTTAAACAAGTTACTCCATCTAAATCCATAGTACTCATCATTGCGGTCTCGAGTGATATACCAAGCCAAGTTCTAAAGTCTACAACATCACCGGCACACTCATATTTTATGGAATTTGGGTAAACATTTGGAAACGGATAGGTTAAATCCTCACAATATCTAACAAGGGTTATTGTGTGCGGGTTATGTATCAAGTAATTTCACAAAAGTATGCTTGAAAAAATTTTAAATTTGAGCATAATTTAAGCATTTTAGTGTGAAAATTAGGACAAGTAAACATTCTAATTCCATCCCCCCACTTGAATTATACAACGTCCTCGTTGTATATATAAAACATTAAATACGGGAATTAAAAAGAATTAGAATGAGAAACTCCCCTGATATTTGCTCGGTAGATTCTCCATGTAGATTTATTGAGCAAGATTGTGTTGAACAGCCGCCTTGAAGTTTCAAGACTCCAACACTTCAAGATCTCCAGATTTGTAAATTCTCCACCAATATTCGTCGATATTTCTTTCACGAGATCCTATATAAAATAAAAGAAAACAAGTGCAATTCTATCTTGGTATCTACGGTTAATTTAAACTAAACTAAACAAACTAAATACAGGTTAGTCTGGTGAATACGCTGTATCATGTGCATGAATAAGACATATTGCCATAACCGACAATAATGTTTTCAAAGTGCATAAAAAGTAAAGACTGATAACGTCCAGACAATCAATACGCCATATGGTATGGAGCGGATACGCCGTATTGATGTATGGGAACACATACTCGATAAAATTAAATAACATTCCGGGTTGTCTCCCGGGAAGCACTTTTGTTTACAGAAAAGTCTTTAAGTTAGACTTGTCTTCAGCTTCCACACACTTGAAATCACTCTCTCTTCTCATTCCGCTCTTGATCAGGATAACATGCTTGGTTTCGTAACATATGAACTATGGTGCAGAACTTACTACTAGGCTTGATTCTATCATACACAAATAAATCAAAACATGATACCATAATATATACGTCAAAAGATAAGCAGATTTAGGTACAACATGATACAAATAATATAAATGTATAGAGGATAAATGATAAGGGATAAGGAAATCAGTGGTCTGGCTGCTGCGGGGCTGCGGAATCGCTGGCACCATCGGTCCTGTACATGGTACGTCTCTGGAATGATGCTGGTGAGCTCCCCCGAAAGGTCCATTCGAATGCCTGATATGTCTGTCCGCTAGCCTTCATGAGCTGTGTCATACATGTAATCATCCATGTGGAGAATCTCCCCTAATCGGTCATCAATCTTTCCACAAGTCCCCGTAAAGTCATGACATCCTGTTGTAACCCCTGCACCTCCTCCTCAAGTCTCCCCAATCTGAGGCATAGTCCTACCCGCAGTAGAAGGTGGAGGTTGGTGGCTACTGAGGTGCCTGCACGGGTGTTAGATCAGCCTGAACACCCTCATCGACAGCAGGAGCATCCTCAACGGCTCTAGGGGCACTAGCCGCAGCATTAGGCTGCCTCTCTGGCCCCAAGGCTACCCAAGCCCATGTATCATCAATCTCCACACAGATCTGTAACCTCACTAACTCAGCCATATCAATAACTAGGAATGCAGGGGCAATAACTGTCAATCCCCGAAGCCTCTCCTCCGTCAGAAGTCTAAAATGCTTAACTAATCGAGCTACAAACTGACCTCCAGAGATAAGATCCCCGCTCTTCCTCCCAGCGGCAAACAACCTCAAGTACCTAGCCAATAAATAAGGGACGTTGATCGAGCCAACGTCCATCCCTCTCTAGTAAAACAAATCAGTCACAATCACCTTCTCAGGTGCCTGACTCCTCCCGACAATACTGCACGCAATCAACCTGTGGCACAACCTAAGTATCGAATCCCTAATAGAAGTGTAGGACGGGGCTGTGCCAAGGAAATCTCCAGCAGATGAGATCCCTATCTAATAATCTCTCAGATCCCCCTTGTCGGGGATCTGTCTCGCACTCTCGGCCTAGTATGCACCGAATCCAACAGTCTCCATCTCCTCAGCAGTGTGTAATCCTAAGGCTAAAATAAACTGCCTCCAGCTCAGGCGACGCCTAGCTCCTCCTAACTGAAACTGTAGAGCTCCAGGCGTGTCCAAATCAAGTATAGCCTCTCCAAACCTGAACGTACTAAAAAACTCTAGAATGAGCTCGTGTACCAACGGCCCCCTGATATCAAATAGCCGCCTCCAGGCCCGGCTAGTGAACAAACTCACTCCCTGAGCATCCATGTGCTCCATAAGCATCCTAGCACTCAACCCCTCAGCCATCAAGTCCGGTAATCCCCCAAAATCGAATACATGCACCCTGTGCACCTCCCTCCTGTATATCCTAGCCAATCTCGTCTCAAAATCCACTATATCAGCATCTGTGTACTGTAATCCCTCGTACCTAAGGTACTGGTGCCTCTGATCACGTGGTGGAAGAGCCATATCTGTAAAATCAACGAGAATAGTACAAAGATTATAGAATTTTAGACATTCTGTTCTGAGGGTGGATACGGCGTATTCATAAACGGATACGCCGTATAAGGATCAATACATTTAATACGCCGTATAGATTAAAACCAATACGGCGTATGGGATTGATGACTCAGGATCCTTTTCTCATCAATACGCCGTATTCAATTTACTGAATACGCCGTATTAAGGTTTTTTAAATGGGGTAAAATTGAGTCAATACGCCGTATCCATTTGAGTGGATACGCCGTATTGCTCTGTAATATGAAAACGAAAAGGGGGGCTCTGCTTTATTTGATACAAATAGGTATAGGGGGATCCCCCTTTCGGATACCATGTGTTTGGACTAAAACTTACCAGTTCTCATTCAGGGGGGGGGGGGGGGGTGTTTATGGGTGTTTAAAGGACATCTAAAGCATAAGTCATAACACCTATGTCTATCAATCAAATCCTATACTTACATAAGGCATAACACCTATTTCTCATCAATTTATTCCTAACCCTAATTTTAATTCAAATTTAATTCGAAATCGCAAATCGAAAAAAGAAAGGAAAAAGCTTATTACCGTATGATCGTGACAAAGAAGAGTATGATTACGAATCAAAAACAAAAGATCTCCAAGAATTTGTCTTGTGGTGAAAATCGTTTGTTAGAGAGAGAGTGAAAACTTGTGGTAAAACTCAATCCGTCGTATCAGTTAGGTTTTTATACCCAAACTAGATACGCCGTATTGATTCTTGATTAATACGCCGTATTGGCGAGTTTTGTTGACTTAGTCAACTTCTATTAAAAACAGTGGATACGCCGTATAGGTTTTAACCTAATACGCCGTATCCGTTCTTGGAGACCAATTTTCCTAATTTGAATAAAGCAAAGAAAATGTACCTTGGCCTTCACAACATTCTTGTATAAACACCATCCTTATAATACCATTTAGGGTCAAACAGAATGCCAAACGACACATATAAATTCATAATAAGATAGAATAGCATTCTGTTGACGTAATAATTCCAAACCATGATATTTGCTTTTAAGTTCATGACAAAACTTCCCGTTCTAAAAGTTTTATTGATTTTATCATGACTTGTTTCAAAAAGCATAATTGACCCTTGTGTAATTTCATTACCCCCTGAAGATTGTATTATATCGAATTCTTTATCATCATTTGTTGGGAAAATAGATTGTAACAGACTTAATACTGGTAGTATAACAGTTAAGTCTGGTAGTAATAGTTAGTTCTGT
>BQNB010036179.1:0-50329 GCA_026074375.1 Tanacetum coccineum
CTAACGACTCTCTTAAAAATTAAGCGCTTCTCGGGAGGCAGCCCGTGCTTTATTTAAGTGTGGGCCCCTCCTCCATACAAATCAATTCATCTACTCTATTTTTATTTTCTAAAAATATATATATTTTCTTTTTGTGTGCTTTCTTATGCAGGTAATATAGTTTAAGCCTGGAAAATGATGGCATATGTTCAAAGATAATTCTCACGCAGCTACATTTCTCTATGCTCCGGGAAGTACCGTTTTCCCTTAATTTTCCTTATTTTCCAGTTTATCAGTTATCACATTGAGGGCAATGTTCAACTTAAGTGTGAAGGGGAGCCAAATAGGAGAAATTAATCATATCCCTCCATGTTTGCCCTGCTAAAAAAATTTCAACTGATATTTTTTGAAAATCTCTAAAAATAATATATTTGTTTTTCTTTTAAATATAAAAAATTGCTCTTAGTAAAACAAGTCCAATCGGATTGACACTATAACTAGCACAAAACCAATCCACTAAATTGTGAGTTTGGTATTCTCTATTTTATACATATATTTTACCTAATAAAACGACCTCAAATAACCAAAAACATAATAAAAATTGCAAATATATGTTGTTTTTGTGTTTGTGTATGTGCAGGTACGGATATCAAGAAAAAGACAAAAATAAAGACAAAGTCGGACGAAACCGAGCACGGGATTGAAAAGAGCGCGAGAAAACGAGACCAAGGGTGCTTTCGGATTTTATTGGGCCAGCCCGTAACCCACTTAATGGGCCGGGCCAGCCCAATTTATCAAAAGCCCAAGCATAAGCCTAAAAAGCCCAAATGAGCCCAACAATTATTAGCAAAAATCCGAATGTAGAATGATCATGACATCATAGGCACGTGAGTTTGTAATTAAATCAACACACACATGTGCGATCCCACTATAACCATAAGGACGAATTAAAATGTGACACGTGGCTGAGCATACAAACTATCTAAATTTATTTGAGGCATGCAATTGAAATGATGATATTATACTCCTCACGTGCTTGCAAATTAATTCCTTCCTGGTCACGTGCGGTAGCACTAAGGTGTGAGGGGCTAGTAACATGTAGCCACGTGGCGGATCAAATGTATACAACTCAGCTCTCGATTCAATTTGTATTGATATAAATCCAATGGACGAAAAGTAATGCGTTCGATTTAAGCAAGGAAAAAGGACACGTGGCATCTCATTAACGGCTGGATCCGCTTGCCATATTTGTCCGATCCGAGGGAAAGTAGTTACTCATCAATGATTGGCTCATTAATTGGGTATGAATTTACACAAGTGACCCCTGGCTTGGCTATTTAATCAACCCGCTACCCTCTTTTTTAGGGTGTTTAGTTAGAATTATTAGTTTTTAGAAAATTAGGGTAGGATAAATATTAGTTTTGTTTTTCTCCTAATAGCTTAATTTCGGCTTATTTCAGTCTTAAATTTCCAGCTCATTTCGATTTGTACTCAGCTTATTAGCTTATTGTAAGAATTTGTTTCAAGCTTATTAATGATAATGGTTTGAGGTTTGCTTGGTTTCTATTTAGCTTATTTTTGCTCTAAAAATCTCTTTCTTATTTAAACAGCTTATTCAATAAGCTGATGTTTTTATTAGCTTATTTTTCTGTCTCATTCGAATAAGCTATAGCATATTCATTCTGTGTGAGCTTATGTTGTTTTCAAAAAGTAATTTGGATAAACTAGGTGTTGTTTAGATTTTATTAAGTCTAAGACTTGCTATTTGTCATATCATCTCAGTTTAGTTGAGTTTTTTTTTTGTTTCGTTTGCCTAGTTATTCGGGTTGAATGCTTCTGAAAATTTAGATCTCGTTGGATTTGCTTATTAAGTGCTTAAATTTAATTTTCGTTTGCTTATTTGATATTGTTTAGCCTGTGTTGTCCTTGCTTGTTGAATTTTTGTTTGTCAGCTTATTGAAGTGTAGTTTTTTCGGTTTTATTTAAGACAAGCTTATCCGTTTTTATAGCTTAAATTTTGTTTAGCTTAATTAGATTTCTCTTGGTTTGAATGAGTAAAGTGTTTATTTTTGTTAGCTGTTTCGTGATTAGCTTTTTGATAATTTTGCTTATTCGGTTCAGTTATTAGCTTATTTTGTTAAAGTCAAAAGTGCTTATCTAAGCTTATGATTTCTTTAATTTGTGAAAATGTCCTAAAATTCTCGTCTCTGCCTATTCTCATTTGTCTTTGGGCCGCATTTGGTAAATTTGTTTGGGCCTGAAATTATCATTAGGACTAAGTATGGTTTAATGAGTTGTTGGGCCATGTTTGAATGTTTGAGCCTGTAGTGTGATTAGTTGATTTAGTTTGGGCTCGTAGGTTTTATTAATTCGTTGGGCCGAATATGGTTTATATTATTTCATAGTTGGATCGAATGGTTTTAATTAGCAGATGAACAGTTATTGCAAATTTGGTTATAAATTGTTTTAACATAACAAGTTTACTGTTTGTGTTTTATTTTGTATTGTTTTTGGTACCGGTCAACTCATGAGGCGTTAGCTTACGGGTTTATTTAGCTAGATCGAATTTGATTATTTGTTTTAGCTAAATAAATTGGGTGGTATTCGTTTAATTGCGGGTCTTCAATTTGGTTCAATTTTCTATCCTTTTTCAATACTTAGAGTAGATTTATTTTATCGTTTTATAATATGTTTGCCTAATTGATGTTTGCCATGCTTAGTGTAGATTTAATTTTGTCGTTAAATGCTATGTTTGTTAAATTGTATTTCGATAGTGAGTAGATAATTTGTGTTTGCTAAGTGATTAGTGATTTGGAATTTAAGAGCGGGTTTAAAAAGGTTTAAAAAAATAATAGTCATTAGGATTTTCCAATTTACATATCGTCATTTACTTTTAATACTTGTCATTTATTTTAAAAAAGCACTTTACTTTACTTGTCATTTAATTTCTTGAAACTTGTTTTTTTTAGGATTTTAATTCGTTAAACATAAGCCCGCACTTAATGAACATTTCACGTCACTTAGCATGCATTTTCGTCATTTATATCTTTTAGATTAAATTTAGTATAATCTTGTAGTTTTAAATCTTAGAATTAATTCTTAGTATAAAAATAGTTTAAATCCAAAACCAAAAACCAAAATGATAATCAAGCTCGATTCCTAACATTCCCTTGAATTTCCATTCACCTCTCGCCGAGGAAACGACCCAGAAGGTTTTTGATAATTGCTTTGGTTAAAAGCGTTTATCTAGAACCCGACGGAAATACTATACTATATTATTATTGATATCCTCCTTATATATTATATATTATATATAGTGTGTTCGGACGTGATCAATTTTTGGCGCCGTTGCCGGGGAGAGGTGTAGCGATTTTTACGGGATTGTTTGTGTTCGAGCCTTGAAGATCCTTTCTTCGGAAAGTTTATTTTGTTCTTATAAAAAATATAAAATCCAAAAAAATATTTTTTCATTTTATTTTTTTATTTTTATTCTCTTTTATAATATTAAAAAAATACCAAAAAGATTTTTCTTTTTTTATTTTTATTTCTTTTTTATGTATTATTTCCCGTATCTAAAAATAAATCTACTATTACCCTCTTATCCGTTTAATTCTTTCTTCTTATCCTCTATATTGTTTAATTCTTATGACGTCATTCAACCAACGCGAGTGTGGGGGGTGTGGACAACCATGTGATGGCTTCTATTGTTATCTATGTATGTGCCAACAGTGTGGTGTTAATCTTCTAGATGGAACTTGTTTTTTAAATTTGACTTTATGAGCAGATGGAAGCAGTCACTTGTTTTGGGTGTGAAGGGCCGTTAAAAGGTGGATTTTGTTCGTTTTGCGCATCGAGAAAATGAAATTCATTTCGCTTAGATTTCAAATTCGAATATTATTTTAATAATGAATAAAATTTTTTCTGACTTACACTCCACAACCCCAGTACGAGACATACTTGTGCGAGTTATGTGGAAACAATTCTCATTATGGCTATGATTGTCCACCACGATTCTCGCTTGTCTATGAGCAGGAATCATGTTACAATCAAAACTATAATGATAATTATTGTTCACATAATTCACCAAGTTTTCTTTGTTGTGATAATTACGGGGGTCACTCACAATAATTCCAGTGGCAACCGATTGAACCAAAAATTTTAAATTATTCTAATTCTTTTCGGTCTTTACCAAATTTAACCTCGCAATTTCTACCTTTCAACTTCTTGAAAATCGAGAGGGATTATAAAGAGGTGAGTTGTTAAAAGAAGACATGAGTATCGAGGAAATAAATGAGTGAGAAACGGTTGATTGATGACGAAATAAAAGATATCACGAATGAATTGAGTTATAAAAGATTTTGAGGTAGAAGATGATGTGAATATGAGAGTTGTGAGATTAATAATAACAACTCTTGCAGATTATAGTGGTTTGACATGAGATGCGGGAGATAGGAGCGCGTTTTAATGGAAGAAAAGTATCAAGCTGCTTCACAACGTATTAAATCTATTTGTAACGACGAGGATGATTTTATTCCTTTGAGAGATATTATTGCTCGATATTCTCCGTCTGTTGCTATCACATCTTCACCTCCTATCTTACCGACTAAAGAACCCGAGGACTCTCTCATATTAGGGGCTACCGAGCATGTGACACTATTCCTAAAAGGTATTGGACGAATATTAAAGTCTAGTGTGAAGAACTTTATTTGTCCCAATCCCAAGTAGTCGGAGGATTTTTTCGACATGAAAGTGTATCTGCTTTATTGAGTGTGATATGCCCGTTTGTGATGATTTTAATGACTTTCTCGAATCCCTTTGTTGATTCAAAGACGATTTCACTTTAGCGAAGACGAGAGGGTCACTTTCTAATGAGGACGTTTCTGATGGACAATTTCAAACTTATTTTCGAACCCTCTTTTTTGATGATGGAGGAAATCATTTCTCCAAAGATGTGATCCGCATTATTTCAATGTCGAGTCTAATCTGATCGAATCTTTGCTTAATCAAGATATTTTAATTGATTCTTCACCTAAGTTTGATTATCTTCCTTTCCGGGGAACTCGCTTTTATCAATCCATTCACCAGAATTGTGAAAGCCGACTTTGTTATAGAGGCAGAAATCCGTCTTGTTGGAGAAATTTTTTGTTTGATATAATTATCTCCTACGACCGCCGGGAAGAACATAATTTGAAATTGCTGATACTATTTTTGAGTCTATCTTCCATCTCATATCTCGTTGAGGTTTAGTGCCTCTTTTATGAAGGAGATCAATTTATTTTTGCGTTCGATGACTTCGATGCCACCGAGCATTGAGGATGACAATTATAACTCGGAGGGGGATATTGTTTTCTTGAAGAATTGATTAAATATGATTCCCTTCCCCTTCAAAAATGGGTATCTATCCTTGATCATTTTAATGATCGTCACATTCTCGTCCTCTCGGAACCACAGGATGTTGATTTGCTTTGGATTTTAAGGCCAGATACGGTGTTGTTACTAACAAAGTGTTGGGTGACTTTTCTGAACACGATGTTCTTATGTAATCTTTTACCCACCCCAACCCACCCTTTGTCCAGTGTTTGACCTTTTGCTTCCGTTTTGTTCGAAAATACGAGAAAAGTGTTCTCTGGTTTGTATTCTCATTTCTTCTTATCTCATCGGGGTGAAATCATTTTAATTTTACTGAGAGTGATGTATGATTTACGGAGGGGATCATTCCACTTGGATGTTTCCCGTTTCTCCATTATATCCCCTTGACCGCTCACGTGTGGGGGATCGAGTTAGGCTCAAGACTCGGTGAAAAAAAATTAGCCTCTGGGATGGACCCATGTTCTTTTCTTCTTTTCTATTTTCTTGATTAATAAGTGAGTGTGTGATTTTATAGCCTAAGTGTGGGGGCGTGCTTCTTTCTATGGTATGTGGTTTCGTTTTTGCAGGATTCCTCAAGATCATGAAGACCCGTGCTTGTTTTCAATCCTCCAATCATCCGGTCTTCGATCTTTTGCTTATTTTGGAATCCTCAATCCTGATCATGTATATATATATATATATATATTGTTTCCCCTTTCACACTTGGAATTTTTTGCATTTGCCTTTTTTATTCCTAAGTGTGGGGGTAAAACCCGACATTTTTGAACATTGAGGCCAATCTTTTCTTAACCTTTTAATGGATCTTTTCTGTTTTTGTTTGATTGTGATGGGGTTATAAGTTAAAAGGGGATAAAATTATTTATTTCCGAGTTTGTTTTATTTACATTGCGTGTGGGACCAGCAATGGTTTAGTGTGGGAGAATATGATATTCGCTAAAATACACATCTTTTATACCCCTATAAAACACTATTAAATGGACATAATGCTAAAATTGCTTTATTATATTGCAAAACGTTTGTTTGGTTATTTTATGTTTGTACAGGTACAAATGATTGAAAACGGAGCAAAAACGGGTATCTATAGGTTTCGTCGCGATCAAGAGTTACCTAATATTCAAAATTTAAGACCATTGTCGTTGAAGAGTAAGTTCCCGATCATCCAGTGGAAAAGAGCACGAGAAAAACGACGTCCTAGCGGTGCCTTTGGTTTTTATTAGGCCAGCCCGTACCTCACTTAATGGCCGGGCAGACCCAATTTATCAAAACCCCAAGCATTAGCTTAAAAAGCCAAATGATGCCCAAAATTATTAGCAAAAATCTGAAATTAGATAATGACCATGACATCATAGGCACGTGAGTTTGTAATTAAATCAACACACACATGTGCGATCCCACTATAACCATAAGGACGAATTAAAATGTGACACGTGGCTGAGCATACAAACTATCTAAATTTATTTGAGGCATGCAATTGAAATGATGATATTATACTCCTCACGTGCTTGCAAATTAATTCTTTCCTGGTCACGTGCGATAGCACTAAGGTGTGAGGGGCTAGTAACATGTAGCCACGTGGCAGATCAAATGTATACAACTCAGCTCTCGATTCAATTTGTATTGATATAAATCCAATGGACGAAAAGTAATGCGTTCGATTTAAGCAAGGAAAAAGGACACGTGACATCTCATTAACGGCTGGATCCGCTTGCCATATTTGTCCGATCCGAGGGAAAGTAGTTACTCATCAATGATTGGCTCATTAATTGGGTATGAATTTACACAAGTGACCCCTGGCTTGGCTATTTAATCAAACCGCTACCATTTTTGTTTTGGTTAGATTTTAGTTTTAGAAAATTAGTGTAGGATAAATATTTAGTTTTGTTTTCATCTAGTTAGCTTAATTTCGGCTTATTTCAGTCTTAAATTTCCAGCTCATTTCGATTTGTACTCAGCTTATTAGCTTATTGTAAGAATTTGTTTCAAGCTTATTAATGATAATGGTTTGAGGTTTGCTTGGTTTCTATTTAGCTTATTTTTCTGTCTCATTCGAATAAGCTATAGCATATTCATTCTATGTGAGCTTATGTTGTTTTCAAAAAAATAATTTGGATAGACTAGGTGTTGTTAAGATTTTGAATAAGCTCTACGATTGCTATTTGTCATATCATCTCAGTTTAGTTGAGTTTTTTTTGTTTCGTTTGCCTAGTTATTCGGTTTGAATGCTTCTGAAAATTTAGATCTCGTTGGATTTGCTTATTAAGTGCTTAAATTTAATTTTCGATTGCTTATTGATGATCTGGTTTAGCCCTGTTTGTCAGCTTATTGAAGTGTAGTTTGTTCGGTTTTATTTAAGACGAGCTTATCCGTTTTTATTGCTTAAATTTTGTTTAGCTTAATTAGATTTCTCTTGGTTTGAATGAGTAAAGTGTTTATTTTTGTTAGCTGTTTCGTGATTAGCTTTTTGATAATTTTGCTTATTCGGTTCAGTTATTAGCTTATTTTGTTAAAGTCAAAAGTGCTTATCTAAGCTTATGATTTCTTTAATTTGTGAAAATGTCCTAAAATTCTCGTCTCTGCCTATTCTCATTTATCTTTGGGCCGCATTTGATAAATTTGTTTGGGCCTGAAATTATCATTAGGACTAAGTATGGTTTAATGAGTTGTTGGGCCATGTTTGAATGTTTGAGCTTGTAGTGTGATTAGTTGATTTAGTTTGGGCTCGTAGGTTTTATTAATTAGTTGGGCCGTATATTTATATTATTTCATAGTTGGATCAAATGGTTTTAATTAGCAGATGAACAGTTATTGCAAATTTGGTTATAAATTGTTTTAACATAACAAGTTTACTGTTTGTGTTTTATTTTGTATTGTTTTTGGTACCGGTCAACTCATGAGGCGTGGAGCTTACGGGTTTATTTAGCTAGACCGAATTTGATTATTTGTTTTAGCTAAATAAATCGGGTGGTATTCGTTTAATTGCGGGTCTCCAATTCGGTTCCATTTTCTTTCCTTTTTCAATTAATTAGTGTAGTTTTTATTTTATCATTTTTATAATATTGTTTTGATTTTTGCCATGCTTAGTGTAGATTTATTTTTAAATGCTATGTTTAAATTCATTATGAGTAGTGAGTAGATTTATTAGTGCTTGTTAAGTGAATAGTGATTTGGAATTTAGGTGCGGGTTTTAAAAGATTTAAAAAATATTTAGTCATAAGTATTGTCTTTTCGATTTACATTTCGTCATTTATTTTTAAGCATTTCATTTTACTTGTCATTTTAATTCGTTAAACCTAAGCCCGCACTTAATGAACATTTCACGTCACTTAGCAAGCATTTTAGTCATTTATATTTTTAGATCATTTTTAGTATAATCTTGTAGTTTTAAATAATAGTTTAATTTTTAGTATAAAAAAATAGTTTAAAATCAAAAGTTTAGTTTCCTTTCTATATGTTTTTCCTTTTAGTAGATTTAAAAAACCAAACAAAAAAAAAACTTTTATGACAATCAAGCTCGAATTACAACTTGAACGTAGATTTCCATTCACCTCTCGTCGAGGAAACGACCCGGAAGGTTTTTGAGATATCACTTTGGTTAAAAGTGAATTTCTTGAACCCGACGGAAAATACTATACTATACTATAATTGTTTCTATCCTTATTATTACTTATATTATATATTATATATATTTTATACGTGTTGATTTGGACGGATCAATTTTTGGCGTCGTTGCCGGGGAAGTGTGTTACGATTCTCTCGTTGAAGCTTGTTGATCGTGATTTTGAAGAACCTTTCGTCTTCGAAAGTTATTGTTTTCATAAAAATCAAAAATCCAAAAAAAAATAATAATTAAAAAAAAATAATAAAAAGTACAAAAATATTTTCCTTTTATTATACTTATCAGTTTAAAATCCAAAAAATACAAAAATACACGAAGTTGGTAACCGAACACCAACAAGTAATACCTTCTACTGGGGTATTATACATTAATAAGTTCCCGAACAAAAGATTCAAAAACTTACCATTTGTGTCACTTACGAAATACGGCTCACCTTAAGAAGCAATTTTTAAGAGCTACCGTGAAGTAAGTTGATTATTTGGTTTAAGTTGTCTCTCGTTTTGTCCGTAAATAAAATATGTTGTTTAAAGAATCGAAAAAACCAAAAATAAATTTCTTTTTCTTCTTATTCATTTAATTCTTTTCCTTAACCCTCTATATTGTTTAATTCTTATGGCGTCTCATAGTTCGAATTCCCGTTATGCAATTAAAGAATGCTTGACTTGTGGAAGTTTGTACACTAGAGAATGTTGTTCAATAGGAAGTCTTGAAAACAAGATTTTTGTTCCCGAACCTGACACCTCTCCGTGTTGTGTAAAGTGTGGAACCCCGGTTGATGGTCCGTATTGTCATGGATGTGCATTTTTACGAAAGAAATTCGAGGAATATTTGCTTACATATTGTATTGAAAATGGAATTTACCAAGACTTTCAAGATACTTTCGAATCATCCGATGACAATACCAACGTTATTAATGCTCTT
This sequence comes from Tanacetum coccineum, assembly GCA_026074375.1. Taxonomy (NCBI): domain Eukaryota; kingdom Viridiplantae; phylum Streptophyta; class Magnoliopsida; order Asterales; family Asteraceae; genus Tanacetum; species Tanacetum coccineum. The sequence continues at coordinate 9,887 of BQNB010036179.1, forward strand.
CGAGAGCCAATGGGCTATTGCGGGGGTCCTCACTTTGATTATCAATGTCAACCGATTAATGAAACTTACTATGAACCTAATCCGAGTTATGATTCTTCCGGTTTTGACCAACCACAACCCCCGCAAGACTTCGTCGATAGTCATGGAATTCTACAAGCCCTTAATAAAATGCAAGAAGAACTTGAAGAAATAAAACAAGATCGAAGAAAGAAAAAAGAGGATATGAGTATCGAGGAAATGAGGCATGAGCAGCAATTGGTTGATTACAAAATTAAAGATATCACGAATGATTTGGGTTATAAAAGATTTCGAGGCGAGAAGATTGATGAAGAATACGAGAGAGATTGTGAGATTAGAATTCAAAAACTTAAGCAAGATTTTAATGAATGGGGCAGCGAAGTTCAAAAAAAGGAGCAAGCTTACGAAGAAGAAAAGTATTCTGCTGCCCGTCGTCGCATGCTTTCTATTCCTTTTGTCGACGAGGATGATTATATTCCTTTAGGAGATATTATTGCTCGATATTCTACGTCTAAAGCAATCACACCAGACTTACCGATCGAGGAGCCCAATAACTCTCTAAGTATGGGGGACGAACATCTTAACACTACTTCTAGTATTGAGAACCTTGTCCCAATCCCAAGTGAGTTCAAGGGTATTTCTGACCACAAATTAAAGAAAATTAAAAGAATGATACTAGTGATGTGCCTAACTAGTTGATAATAATCGTGTTAATGTTGAAATTGATTTTGTGGAATCTTTGATTGACCGTGATACTTCGATTGTTTATTCTTCTAAGATTGACCCTATTCTCGAGGAGTTCGCCGGTGAACTTGCTCATATTGCTCCAATTCCACCAGGAATTGTTGAAGCCGATTTTGATCCAAATGATGATACTTCGAGTGATGACGATTCTTTTGAGAACATCGAGTACGTTGATGCATCACCTTCCTATATCGAGTACGATAGCTTCGAGGAGGTGAATGATGTCGAACAAGAAGAAAAAGAGTTTGATTTAGAAGATATTTTTCAAATCCAAGACGTTATTCTTCGTGAGAAATTATTAAACGTACATCGTCTTATTTCTAATATCGAATCTTTGAAAGTTAACTCTACTCCGGATCGTGTGCTCGAGTCTCCTTCTCCATTTCCTATCCCCCGCGGATTGTGATTCGTTCTTAGAGGAGTCCGATACTTCTCTTTCTCATTTGGATAATTCTTTACCCGAATTCGAGACTTCTAGCGATCATACGGAAGAGACGAGAAGTGGCAGTACCACTACTCATGCTAATTACTCTCTTCCCGATATGATTTTGTTTTCTTTTTGAGATTGAGCCCGATCAGGAGGGGTTGATTAGCAATGATAATTCAAATGATCCTTTTTTGGAACTCCTGAGTTTGAATCATTTCATTTCGATCCGTCATTTCCTCGACCTCCTCCGGAACCACCGGATGTTGAGATTTGCTTACATTTTGAGCCCGATGCTCCCGTGATTGATAATTTTAATGAGCTTAATGATGACCAAAGGGGAAGTGAGATTGATTTTTCTCAAAATGTTGAGATGACAATCATCACTTTGTCATTGGACCTTTTCATCCGTTTCATACTACCCCTAGTTCTCCTTTATCTTGCTCCACCAGGAGTGAAGATACGATCTTTGACCCCGGCATCTTCACTTAGAGCCGGTGGTATTTCATTTGCTTCCCCAAGGACAAATTAATTCGGGGTCGAGTCAAGCTCGTGACTCGGTTAACAAAAACAAGCATTTCTATCTTCTTATCTATTTTCTAACAACTAATGAGAGGGGGCTTGCCTTTCCTTTCTCGTGTTTTGTATTTGTGGTTGTGTTTGTTTTGTCCATGATACCGGATTTTTTTGAAACCTCGGTGCTCATGGTTTTGTCCATTTATTCCAGCTTCATTTAGGGAATCCAATATCCTAATCTTATCGACTAACGTTTATCTTTAGCATACTTAATAAATGGCTTTAGATTTGCGTAGAGAACCCTTAATACTTGAATTATGCCTTGAAATTAGTATGGGGGTATTAATATCACATTGAGGACAATGTGTAGTTTTAGTATGGGGGGATCTATCGATTTGATTATACCTGCAGCCGTTGTTCTCACGTAACCCATTTTTCCACCAAAAATATGTGATTTATGAAAAATAGCAAAAATTTTAAATTTTTATGCATAAAAAAAGTGAAAAATGTTGTAAAAAAATAATGTAATAAGTGTTTTGGCATAAATAAAGGTGAGAACGAGAAATAAATTTTGACTCGATCGGTTTTAAACCTTAGCTTTTTCCTTAACAATTAACGATGATAGTTTGTGCTAGTCTCAAGTAGACTTTAAACATGCTAGACTTGATTTGTTATTAACGTAAAAGAAGACTTGTGCTAATCTCATGTAGATTTTAAATAGCGAGTTGGAATTTATATGGGCTAAGCGTTCGCGATGTCCTCTTTCTTAAGATTTTAAATTGCGAAGAACAGAAAATATAGTGTTATTTAAAGCTTGACATTAAATGTAAATAGATTGGTTTCTTTCAAGCTCATAAGGTGTTAATTGTGGTTTTTTCTCCCACTATACTTGTTTCACGTTTATATATAATTGTTAATAAATAGAGTTGTGCGTTTTTTTGGTTAATAATAGTAATAAAAGTTTTCTTTAGTTCCTTTGTGATAGATGAGTTTACACATCAGGAATACTTAAATTTTGGCATACTATATGTATCGATCATTAATAAATATTTTGCTTATTCCTTAAAGAGCCTTTAGAGGTATCAAGGGAATAAGTATGAATTCTATAATAATCCAAGCTGATAAAATTTGGCTGCATCTGGCCGGCTCACAACCGATGTACAGCCTTCAAAAGGTCGAGAAGTTACCGAGTCGAAATATGTTTGCGTACTCTTGTCCCGGCGGCGTGGTCGATGATGTAGCCCTTCTAAAGGACAAGGATTAAATAATGGTGGCTTAATTTTTTGTCTTATTTTGTACCTTAAAGAGCCTAAGGGTATATGGTGCAAATAAGATTGGTCCACTCATGTCTTAAAGAGCTTTCGGGTATATGACATGAATGGTGCTTTGCTTAAGTAACCTAATAAAAGCCAAATTTTGGTTGCCTCGATGTGGACTTTAATCTTGATGACATTTGATCTTTTGAAAAGGGTTAGGAGCTAATTATTGCGTTCTTAACCGTTACGCTTTATTTTTAGAATTAATAAGTATCGAAATAAAAGTCTTAAAGAGCCTTCGGGTATATGACTTAAGTAAAATATTGAGATACAAAAGTAGGATTCGCGGGAGGAAAAGTAAGTACACAATTAGTATTTATGAGTAGTGTTAGTGTCATGACTGAATTGACAATGATCTTGTTTTTAAGCTTAGTATGGAAAAGTGAAAGTTGGGGACGATGAATTTATTTTGCTTGTTCTATGATCCTAAGTAGTAAAAAAAAATGAAAAATATAATGTTATGAAGTGATGGAAAGTTATAAAAAAAAGTAAAAAATAAAATAAAAAATATTGATTTAATGGTAAAAACGGGGCTTATCTAAACTTTTGATTCTTAATTTCCCCTCGATGAATACTTTGCTACTTTTCAAGGTTATTAGTCGGGGGGGATCGAGATTCTTAGTTTTGTAAGTGTTTACTTCATAACATTGCGTGAGGACACGGCAATACTTTAGTATGGGGGAATTTGGTATTCGCTATTTTATACATACTTTTTACCTTGAAAAACGACCCCAAAAGACCAAAAACATAATGAAAAATGCATATATATGTTTGTTTTTGTGTTTGTGTATGTGCAGGTACGGATATCAAGAAAATGACAAAAATTAAAGACAATACCGGATAAAACCGAGCACGGGATCGGAGAGAGCACGAGAAAACGATTCCAACGGTGCTCTCGGATTTTATTGGGCTGACCCGTAACCCATTTAGTGGGTCGGGCCAGCCCACTATTGCAAGAAGCCCATTATATAACCAAGGCCCAACAATTATTAATTTGGCCCATTTTTTAAATGGTGCTAATTCTGTTAAAGTTAGGAAGTGACGTAATGGTCACATGGGTGAAAATAAATAAGAAGAATGGTGCACTATCAAGTGGGAAAGTAACTTGAAATCATCACGTGGTATAAATTATTGTCTCAATAAAGAAATGGGACGTGTGACATTGATTTAATTCATTTTATCACACAGACAAAACATATGAATGTTGCATTTTCATCTCACGTGCGGTGGAAATAAAAGAAAAAAATGTCACGTAACCGAGCACTATGTAGAATTGGCAAATGAGATGCGGACACGTGGCGGGGCAAGATACATATCTCAAATTCAATTTGCATTTCAGAATGAATTGCATCTAACAGACAGAAAAGGGTGCGTATGATTGAAGCAAAGAAAAAATACACGTGGCATCATGAGAGCGGCTGGATCAAAATTTATAAAATTGGTGATCCGTGTGAATGAAAAAAAGAAGCAATGATTGGCTGATGATTAGTCCAAAATTACAAATGTACCCCTCAACTTGGCTATAAAAATGAACCCACTCCTCTCATTTTGAGGGGGTTAGATTTTAGGATTAGTTATTAGTTTTTTTTAAGTTCTCTCTAGTTTATTGTCTAGCTTATTTTTAATGTCTTTTAGCTTATTTCAAATCTTGTAAACACTTTTTATTAAGCTTTTGTAATTAAATCTTTTTAGTTTATTGAGATATTGTACCAAACATATTTTTGAGCTTATTGGAAGTAGTAGTTTGCTTATTTTTTTTGGTTCGATTAATCTCTTGGTATGTTGGCTTATTGAGAATTACCGAGCATTCATCCGAGATGATCAAGTACCAAGTACCTTGCATTCAATCTCCATAACTCTTTCAAGATCTCATTGCTGATCCTTGACCATTACTTTGTAGTTGTTAGTCTATTCATCATTTTTATATCAAGTGTAGTTGTGTTGGTTTGATTCTACCGTGTAAAGAATCCGTTATTTAGCTTTGTATTATTAAAGAGGTGTAACTATCATTGTGAGGCTTCTCCGCCGGTCAAAAAGGAGATTGGTGACTAGTGTTTAACAAACTCTCGAGTAGGTGACTTAGGGGGTGGCGTAGGGCAAGGAAGGTGTCCTTATATCCGAACCACTATAAATACTTGTGTCCCGGTTATATCTCTCTAACTCTTTCTTTTACTTACTTTTATATTTCACGAACCAAGATCAACATCAAGTCATTTCACACAAAGTTTTAAGTAAAATTTTGAAAACATAACAATTAATTAAGAAAACTATTCAACCCCCCCTTCTAGTTTTCCACAAATTTGAGTGGCAACTACTCTTAGACGCAGATGGGATCCTATCATTCTTAGGATTACTCCTAGGTTGTGGTCTTCTGGTCTTAACAATGCTTTTAACTCTTGTAGAAGGTAAACCATTTGTGTTGGAATTGACATCTTTCTTAGTGATGACTTGAGGTTGTGAAACAGTGATCAGTTTTGTCCTGACGCTTGCTTTTACATGTTTGTTAGGCACAAAATTGTCTACCCTAGAGTTCATGGTAAGATTAATCCTAAATATTCCTGGGGAAATCACGTAATCATTTTTCACAACTTTTGATTCTCGAGTGGAAGGTGCCGAGTTTGAAGTGACTGGTTTTAGCAAATCATTCATCTCACCAACCTTGGGAATAACCTTTAAAGTTGGAAAAGGAGTTACAGAATACAGTTTTGATTTGGAAGAAGAAGGTAGTTTCCCCAAGATTGATTGCTTTGTAAACTTGGTATTCACACTCTTACCTTTGGATGTTTCTTTTTGTTCAGAAACCCTATCAAATAACTAGGATCTTAACGTAGCATTTTCATAAATGGTGTCATGTAATTTTTCTTGTAAAGAGTCAGTTATTAATTTGGTCTGAGCTCATGTCACTTTGATAGAGTCAAAAAGGTTCTTGTATGTTGTCTTAAGATGTTCATTTTCTTTTGCATAATTCAAAACCTGAAGCTCTAATTCCACGTTCTCATCTTCTAGTTTCTGAGATAAAGGATCAAGGGTATTTGATTGTTGCGGTTGTCGTAAGGGACTTCTACAAGAAGTTTTACAACTCCCTAGGCAGTGTACCTAATCGTTGTAGTGTAGTATAGGCAAGACTCAGGGGTTGTTATCGTTCTCTAGGGGAATAGGTTGGGAAGGCTTGATCATGGTCTAACAGAATTCTAAAGGTTAAGAGGAGATTATTTTTGTATTTTTATGTTTATAAGAAAGAAGTAAATCATATGTTTGAGAGGTTTGGTTGGTTTTAGCTATTAAACTAAATAATAATCTAAGCTACTAGTGATAACAATATAATAAAAGATTGTGTTTATTTAATCATGTATTACTCCCTAGATTTCTTCTCATAGTGTTGTTGCTTTATCATACTTGTGATGATCTATGTAACTATTTCCTAAGTCATGAACGAATATACGAACCCGCCGTCTATTTAATATTCCATTAAGGCAATGCACAAGTAAGGTAGTATGAAGACTATTACAAGGCCCCTAAGAGTATATTAAATGCAATTGAAATATATTAAGAGTGGATCAACCATATAAGCGGCAAGGTAGTATGAAGACTGTTACCCGATGGTATCCTTTCTAAGCAATCATGTTTTCCTAGACATATCAACAGCGATACAGACAAAAGCTAGTTTTCTAAGACCTAACATGCATATTCATCACAAGAAGAAACACCACTAAGATTTACATCCTAGGTTTCATACAATCATAAATAAACATAATAGAAGGTTTAACCAATCATGTTAAAGATAAAGCAAGAACAGATAAGAATCACACAACAAGACATATTGATTGATTAAGATAGTCTTACTTGATTAAAACATGAATTAAAGGAAGTACAATAGGGTTTTGAAGCCCTAAAATCATCCCTAACAGCTGCTAAATGAACTAGGGTTTGTCCCTTTCTTTTACTCTAAAGTTACACACTTAAAACCCTAAAAACGGATTTGTATATATAGGAAAATCGCTGCGACAGCGTCGCATTTTAATCGTGATGCCGTCATGAATAGAATATTCTAGATAATGGGTTGGGTCATGTATTTTGACGCTGTCTTGAGATTGTGTGACGCCGTCTTGGTATGAGTTGTGACGGCGTCACGTGTAATCTGTGACGCCGTCTTCAGCTTTTGAGTAGAAATTCTTAAGAGATGTTGGTGTAGGTCCATATTCTTATCTGTTTCTTCTCCAAATGAGCCCAAGTAACGTGTATTTCCTCCAAATGCCTTCCAAATGTTGAATACCTAAAAAGAAACGATTAAGTACCTATTTTGGGCATAAATGCACGATTTAGGAGGTTAAACGACCAAAGACCACCTAACCAGTTTCGACATGACATATATCCGTTTAATCGGGCGCCCTTGGGTAGTGAGCGCTACTCACCCGGATAGGGATAATTAGTCCCAATAGATCTATTTATTCACTCGCGCTCCCTCGACCGGTCCCTCGGTCAAGAAATTGATAGTTCATGATAGTTCAGGCAACTGAGGTCTAAATGCTACTTATGCAACACATAAATAGGGAAATCTCACGTATAGTACTTGTGTCCAGTTTTAAAAACAAGCAATGTTTCTACCCTATTGTATAAACATTATTCAAAATGAGTAAAAAGAGTTGGGCTATGAAACTACTTTATTTGGTGAATTGAGGTAGTGGAATAGTCAAGAAATAATTCACTTTGTATACGAACGACGATATACGAAAGCTACCTTTGAAATGGGTGTATGATTCTAATATGAGAATCGGAATGGAATTTACGGAATAATTCATAGGTGTTTACTGTGTATTTGGTTAATATATATCTAAAAATTAACGTTTGTGATCGTGTAGTTAATAATGTTTTGTAAGTAAATGGTCTAATTAATATGTATTTTTTTATATTACATAGATATATAACGTCTAAGTAAAAATATATATTTTATATATATTTATATATATTTATATATATATATATATATATATATATATATTGTTCGTCGCTTAATTTAAATTCTTGTATCTCATATTACCCATGTTACGTTTTCATTTATTTACTATGTATAGTGATTTATAAAAATTTCGGCATGACCCGTTTGTGTTTACACGTTTTTCCGAAGTCTTAGACTTTATTTAAAACCATTTTCAAACCACTTTCAATTCACTTTTCATACTTACAAATTATAAATCAATTCCATTACTATTTGCAACGTCCAACGTTTAAAAATAAATTAAACGTAACGCATCTAAATCGTATACTATTAAATAAGCTATTCGCTAACTTATCCAATAAGCTTCACTGTTGCTTTAACATAGGGTGTTTTGTATTTAAGTTGGCCTTAGCCGTTATGTCTGAAAATGTATAGTTTTACTTTTTCATTTTACATCCGATAAGCAAAACATTAAATAAAAACACGCGTCTTGATTTATATGCTATTATAGCTTTACAATAAGCCATGTATAATATTTCGAACAACATAGCGTGAATAATACAGCTCATGGTGTTGGGGTCTTGTTGGTGGGACGCGCTATAAGCCTAATAAAGATATTTGAGCTTATTTATAAGCCGAATAAGTTTATCGTTTGTCCTTTCAAATAAGATAGAAAATAATCTAATAAATTATAAGTCAACCGAAAAATAAGCTAAACAATTATTTCTGCTTCTTTTCTAGTTTGGCGACATATATAAGCTCTAATAAAATCTAAAATAATCAAATATGATTTCAATTGCTTTTACAATATGCCGATTAAATAAGCTATAGATTTACTATTTTTATAGAACAGAATATAACACGATCACAAAATAGATTTTTTGTTTTTCTTTATATTATTTTCGAGCCTTTAGTAACACTTTTAGGTCTTATGTAGTTTTAAAATATTTTTGGTTTTTCAACTATATAAGTTGTACACTAGCATGTATTGCATCACAGATGATAAAGGAAGTACAAGTTATTTAGAATTTGCAGGAATTACAGTTGGAAGGTTTTAGAGAGAATGAGATTAGAAAAACCCAAATATTGTTTAAATTAATACCCGGATGATTAAATGATCAAACCTTCAATGAATCTTCAAGTGTTTTTGATCAAAGATGAAAAATTATGAAAGTGTGTGTGTCTTGGGTGGTTCGAACAAAAGAAGGCAAGAAGAAGAGAGAAAACCAAATTTTTAGTGTGTGTGTGTTATGAATGAGATAATGAAGTTAGTGGGTTTGTATAAAGTTTACTTTCACACTCTTATATATGTGTGATGTGTGTTTTCTTGGTTACCAGAGGACAGAAGGGGGAGGGGACCAATTTGATCCTCCAATCAAATTCAAGTTATAACAAATCATGTGATCAAGGCTTGTCTTATTGATTTTGAATTCAAACTTGCTCACCAAGGGTGATAAGGGTGTTTGTTTGTGCCGAACAAGACAAGGGGAGGGGGACCAACTAATTTTCTTCATTTTATTTTGCTAGTGCTTCCCAATTGATTTAATTTCCAAGTCTTGCATGCAAAAGCTCCTGTATATGTAACACACAATTAACGCAAGGTAAACGTAATCGAATAATGGTATCTCCAAAAATTATGAAATTTTAAATATTGCCATAAAATGTAAAAACGTGGCTATTGCCAAAATACTACAACGTTAGGCATCCCGGTTCGCTCCCGGAGACGATTCTCAGATAAAAGCGGGAATACTTCCCGGTTACACGTAAATATTAAACGAAACTTCAAAAATTCAAATTGCTTAACGAAAATGGCTAAATTATTGAACGGAAATTCTCGGGGTGTCACATTCTTTCCCCGTTAGAAGGCTTTTTCCCAAGCTTCATGAAGTGGAACCCGCCCCATATCTGCCACCGGTGCAGAATTAGAGAAAAGATGCGGGTACTTCTTTTGCATTTGGTCTTCACGCTCCCAGGTGAACCCAGGACCTCTCTAGAAGTTCCAGCGTACCTTAACGATTAGAATACGACTTTGGTTTAGACGCTTGACCTCACGGTCAATGATTTCGATAGGTTCTTCGATGAAATGTAGTTTGTCGTCGACTTGGATCTCATCTAATGGTATAGCTAGTGGTTCGTCATCCATGCATTTCTTTAATTTCGAGACGTGAAATGTACTATGAACTCTACTCAACCTCTGTGGGAGTTAAAGATGATAGGCGACGGTTCCTACTTTGGCAATGATCTTAAAAGGTCCAATATAACGAGGGTTCAGCTTTCTCCGTTTGCGAAAACATATCACTCCTTTCCAAGGCGATACTTTCAACATGACCTTATCTCCTACTTGAAACTTAAGAGGTTTCCGTCTTACGTCGGCATAGCTCTTTTGACGGTCACGGGCGGCTTAGATACGGCTCTTGATTTGAACTATTTTCTCAGTCGTCTCATGGATAATCTCTAGGCCAGTGAGCTGACTATCTCCGACTTCAGCCCAGCAGATAGGTGATCGACACTTGGGCCCATATGATTACCAAATACTTAGCCTATATATACTTAAATATATATTCTAAATACCTAATTATCAATAATAGTATAAGATAAGTATTCCCAAAAGGATTCAAGAAGATTACTTTTATCCAAAGTAAACCCACCCCACACCCCCCACCCACCCCCAAACCACACTCCCACCCCAACCCTAACCACAAAAAACCACTGAAAACCCCCCCCCTCCCCACCCGACAACAACCACAACACCACACGCCCGCCACCCCCCCCCCCCCCCACCCCCCACCCCCACCCCCTCTCCCCCCCCCCCACCCCCCCACCCACCCCAACCCACCAACCCCCCTACAATCACCCAGACCCCCCCCCCCCCCCCCCCCCCCCCCCCCCCCCCCCCCCCCCCCCCCCCAACTACCACCCCACCCCCCCTCACTCAACCCCCGCCACCTCACACTTCCTATCACACCCACACCACATCCCCCCTCTTTGCACACTCCCCCATATCCGACTTATTATTCATTTCTCACAAAATTTTACAACAATTTTCTCCCTCCTCCCACCCCTTTAATTTATTTATTTCATATACCCCCTCCCCCCCCCACTCCCCCCCCACCCCCCCCCCACCTCCCCTTCTCACCCACCCCAACCCCCCCCCCCCCACTACCCCCCACACTCCCCACCCCCACCCCCTCCCCCCCCCCCCCACCCGACACACCCTACCCCCCACCCACCCAATCCCCACCCCCCCCCCCCCACCCCTCCCCCCTCGCCCCCCACCTCCCCCACACCCTCATCCCCCCCCCTCCCCACCCCCTTTTTCCCCCATCCCTTATCCCTCAACCACAAACAACATCCCATCTCCCCACCCCCCACCATTACACCACACCCCCCACCAACCTCCAAACAAAAACACGTATCGATGCACCACAATAGGATCAAGTTCAAGTCAAATGCTTTTGAATTCAAAAAAACTTGCTCAACACCAAGGTGCATGGTGTTTTTGTGCGCCGAACAAGACAAATGGGAGAGTGGGTCCCAACTAATTTTCTTCATTTAAATTTGCTAGTGTTCCCACTTGATTAAATTTCCAAGTCTTGCATGCAAAAGCATAATTATAAGTAAACCACATAATAACGCAAGTAACGACAACGAATAATGGTAACACCGAAAATGTATGAAAATATAAATGAATACCAAGAAAATGTAAAGACGTGGCAATTGCCAAAATATACAACGTTAGTCCTCGCGGTTTGCTTCCGGAGACAATCTCAATAAGAGAGAATACTTCCCGGTTACACGCAAAAGCTAAACGAAACTTTAAAAATTCAAATTGCTAAATGGAAACGGCTAACTTATTGGACGGAAATTATCGGGGTGTCACAATTTGGGTTATCTGATGGGTTATAGGATTTACCATTCCGTGTAAATACGGCATTCACATGCTCGTTTCGAGCTTGCGGTGGTTGGTAAGGTTTTGATGAACTACCTTTCGGGGTATGGTTTAGTGTTTGGCTAGGAAGAAACCAGAAGGTCGACCGATTTCTTATCACTATCCTGTCGGAATTTAGCCTTTGAGATTTTGAATCGAGCTTGATGGTATATTGGACAAGGTTCCACGATCGGGAATCCACCTTAGAATTGTTTTCGTCTTTCAGATCGAGATCGTAAATTCGGATCGAGAATCATAAGATCCTACTATAATGTTATTGTTTTAATATTCTTTGTAATATTTTCCAATTTACAAATTATTATATATCATAAACACAAACATATATCAATGTTTTATAGACATGTTATCCTAAATTATGATTATGAAATGTTTAAAAAGATTAACATGTTGTTTTTAAAATTCTACGAAACATAACCCATAAACTTGTAGTTTTTTAGTTTGTGGTTCGAGAAAAGTAAGATCGGATCGGAGTAATATTAAGATCCTAGTTATAGGATCCAGGATCCTATAAAAAACTTAAGCATGTAAAGATCCTATGTAGGATCCGGATCGTTTTTGCTTTACAGTATCGTAAAATCGTAAGATCTTAAGATCAGGATCGGGATCTTAACAATCATGGTTTTTGGTTGTTGTTTCAAGTTTATTTTCGAGATCCATAAAGGTGTCTTTGACAAAAGAGTTGGTCGAGTGTTGAGCTTTGATGAAATCGCTTAGTTGTATTTGAAGATCGGGTTTATCATTAGAATGAGGTTGATAGTTGTCTCGGTTGTAATCATTTCTTCCGCTTGAACGCCAGTTATCGCGGTTGGAATCACAATCGCAGTAATCATTGTAAAAACGAGTACGACAGAAAGTTTGCATGAATTTGGCTTCTTCTTCACAGGACATGGGTATGTCATCATCATCAAGGTTTGATTTTTTTGAACGAGATTGAAATTCTTTATACTAAGCATCCATTTTCATGGCCATGGCATCCATGCGAGCCATAATTTTTTTAGTGTCGAAATTACAGCTACCTTCAGCGGCGAAAGAAATGGTTTTCTTAAGAGATGATTTGGTTTTTTGGTTTTTAGCCCAGTTGAGCTTGAGTAAGACTTTGTCTTGAGAACAGATAAGCTTGATTATGTGTTTTAATAAAGAAAATACCACCAGCAGCAGCATTTAGAACTTTTTGGGTTATTTCGTTGAAACCATGGTAAATGATTTTGATAATGTTACCTTTGGACAGGTTGTGACCATGGCAGTTTCTGAGCATTTCCTTCATACGAAGCCAAACATCGGTGATAGATTCCTTTTCATGTTGAAAAAAAAGGCTCGGATTTCTCCGAGGAGTCGAAAAAAAAGAGTTGGAGGGAAGAATCGGCTAATGAAAGCGGTTCGAAGTTCATCCCACGTTTTTATAGTTCCTTCATTGAGTTCGTCCAGCCATATTTTTGCTTCTCTAGTGAGTGATAGGGGAAACATCATTTCGGTGTCTTTGTATTTAAACATATCACATAATCCGAGGAATTCGTGAATGTGTATGTGAGGATCGGTTTTGATTCTACCATCAAATTGGTTTCCCTTGATGAGAGTTAAGTGGTTACCTTTAATGGCGAATTCGTTTGCGGTTTCAGGAATGGTAACTACAGAACCGGGAGTCAGAGCGACAACACGATCGGCAGCCCACATGGGTTCATCATCTATTGGATCGTAACCTTCGAAAAAGAAACAATAACAAGGGGGAAGTGACAAAGTAATTGAATGTCGAGAATTGGCTGATAGACAATTTTTATGGTGTTGGAGGTTGGATTGTTTTCTTTGTTCAAATGGAACTCTTCTGTTTCGTCGACGAAGTCTTCGATTCAGAGTACGTTCGGGTAATGGTTCAACAAGTTCAGAGTTGGAAGCACGTGTATGCATCCAAGGGAAAATTTGTTTGAGTCAGTTTGCCAGAAAACTGTACGGCGATTTGAAAAGAGGGAATGTTAAAAATTATTTTTAAAGGGTTGATTACAGAACAACTTTTGAAATCCCCGGCAGCGGCGCCAAAAACTTTTGATGTGTTTCGAAAGCTTTAAATTTATAAGACTGAGATTACCGGTTATTAGATGGAAACACACGGGTAAAAGTATAACCCACGTATGTAGTTTAATCTTTTTTTAGGTAAGACCAGGTCGTTCACAGGGATTTGCGTAGTGCTCGAATAATCAGAATAAAAATAAACGTTAACAGACTTAAAGTAAACTGAACTGGATTCAATAATGATAAAGATGACTACTCGGATAATTTCATATAACTTATAAGCAATGGTGATAGTTACGATCTTAGACTTAAGACTTTAATTTATAAAAAGTATTTTCTCATCAAAAAACGTTTTCACAAATTAACTTGTTTAACTTAAGACTTATATTTAGTTAACTCGATTAAATGTGTCACTCAAATAATCCAGTTACTATTATATCAAATCTATTTTGTTCATCAAATAGCGTAAGTGGATTTCTCGTCACATACGATAAAGATCAAATCTTTATAACTATATAGTTCACAACGAGTCTTTCGACCTATACCTGTGCAAGTTGATAATCAAAGTTGATAAGATTAGACACGATAAGATTATAACAAAAGCTTAAGATTAACAAGATCGTAATTATACCAAACACTTATTCATTATATTATTTTCATCTGAGTAGTCATGAGAGATTTAGCCTCTCATGGCTATGAAGTTCATAACAAAATTAAGTAGAATAACAAGAAACATACTATATCCGGGTAAGAATATGGATCAAAATTCTACCCGTAACAAGAATGGAATCGTAATACAACCTTTATTTTACTAGAACTATGATAATGTTCTTCTTCGTTCTTTGTTGTTTGATCTTAAATCTTCAAGTGGTTGTGGTGTTTATGGATTTTGAGATTGAGATATTTGTGTGTGGAATGATTGGATGATGAGTTAATGAATGGAAATGGAGATATTGAGATGTTGTAATGTGTGTGAAATTTGGCTCAATTTATAGGCCAATTTTTGGGTTGAAGTGCGGCGCAAAAAAACAATTGTGCGTCGCACTTGAGGTGTTAATGCGAAGAGTATTTAATTCCATTTAATTCTTTTTCATAGTCCTGATGGGAAGTGCGGCGCACAAAGTTATTTGTGCGGCGTACTTGGTGATTAAATGCGTTTTCATTTAATTGACTTTAATTCTTGAATTTGTTGGGAAGTGCGACGCACTTGGGGTAAGTGCGGCGTACTTGGGTCTTTTCAGCCTTGAGTCTTTTCTTTTCTTCTAGCTTGCTTTCCAATAATCATAAACACTTGAACTTTATTTCTTTTGAGCTCGAAATGACTTCAAGTGAATCTGCACATAATTTATGCTATTAAGTATAGAATGTTCACGAGAAATGATAAAATATATATAAATAACGCCGCCAAAAACATGTATAATTTAGTCATTATCAGTTTGGAAATCTATAAGCGCTTGGACTTCTATTGATTCGTTTATTGGTTGAAATGGTTGGTATGATCTAATTGCTATGATATGCTAAGACTACTATGAATGCTATTGGATTGCTATGTATACTGCTTGTACACCACTATTGTATTGCACAATTGTCTCACTATTAAATTTTGGCACGACAACTTGGTTTATACTCTAAACCTACGAGCTCACCAACTTTATGTTGACCTTTTCGAGTATCATTTTCAGGTGATCAGCATTTACAAACTGAAGTTGCTTGAAATCAAAGTTAGCAAACTTCCAAGATGTTTTTCTAAAGACAAGTGTTTATTTCTATCCAAGATTATATTTTGTGAAACCTTATAAATCAAATTTCTTATAATAAGTTATGGTATAATCTACAATCTTATGCGATGTCTCTGAAACGTCGCACCTCGTGTTTCTGTCTTAGACGGGGTGTGACAGATTGGTATTAGAGCCTAAGGTTATAGAGAATGCCAGTTTTTCCTAAAATAAAAACCCAACTATAACCAAACTAAAGTTTTCATAAAACTGCGAACATGATAAGAGTTGACTAGCCCAAGCATTCCATCGCTTTTTCCTAAATTATGCATAGCCTGATCAACTATGCCTAATTCACGAGGATCATCAAATGATGGGGGTAGATTCCTTAAGTCGTGTTAGGGTGAACATAAAATCCTAAGATCACCTGAAAATGCCTTGGTCATGAACGTACATGTTGCATATATATACTTTCGCCTATACCCCACGTAATTCACCATGCTTGCTAATACCTGAATCCTCATTGCTTACTTTTGATTTGCATGCTTGTCTTGCATGCATCTTAAGTTGTCATATGCACCTACATCTTAAGTTGGCCTACATGTCGCTGTGTTTGCATTTCATGTCGCATTACATGCTTGTCCCATTCCTATTATCTAACCACTATTGCCCATGCTTGACTTTCATGTTTGCCTGACATGCCTAATATATTTAATTTTATTACATTTGTTGACTTGCTTCTCACAATTGCTACAGTAACACTTTTTTAATCCAACTCTGAACCACATCTCCGCTTTTTATCTCTTCATACGTGTTCCACACACACAAAGCCACCGCCCCTAACACACTGAATCACCACAAAACATAAATAAAAAAACACATACTGTACTATCTTCTTTCTCATACCCACATCACCACCGCCACCACCAACGACAAAAAAAATATAGGCGGCGGTGAAGAGACAAGATAACAGGAGATAAGAATGAAGTCGCGGGGTGTCTTTGGGTTTTCCGGTAAGCCTTGGTATTGTTTCATTTCACATCACTTCAGTCATCATCAGATTAGGATACGTATTTCTTCACCAAGATAGCGTGTACGCTTTATTTCTTTCTCATACCCACCATCTACCACCGTCAACTCAGATCCATCCAGGTTGATACGGTACTAAATAAAAAAGTTATTATGTGCTTGGTCTTTGGTTAAGAGAAGATGTAGTTCCTATGATTTAGAGACATGAAATACACAGGAGTTAAGAATGTATTTAGTGAAACGTGAGGAGTTGTTCGTTTTGGGTTATATTCTCGTGTGAGCCTTGGGTTAAGTTAATTGCATTTGTATTTCATCGTCACTTTAGTACTATATTCATCAGATTACAGGATACGTTATGTTCTTTTCACTCTAAAGATCTCCAGACCGCATCGTCTATTAGTTACCTAACATCTGATAACACACACACATGCTTACATATCATTGGGGAATTAGAACACGTCAATACCTTTAAATAATCAATATAGATTGTTGGTAAGCTGTTAGAGTTTTTTTAATGGATGATTGAGTGAGTCTATGGATTGTTTGTTAGTTTTTACCACCTATTGTATTTGAATACCAAACCCTAAACTCCAATTAATTTTGTAAGCTGTTAGATTTTTTAATGGAGAAGAAGCAGATTTTTGGTTTTCCCCTAATTGATTTTGTAAGTTTATTTACCCCTATTTTTGTGTGCTAATTGTATTTAATTATATTCTTCAAGATTATGAATTCAATGTGTGTTGGTTTCAGCAACTCTGAAAGTTTTGCCGGCGGTGGTGTAGCAGGGATTCTGGCAAGTCAACATAAATGCTACACTTTTATCTCAAGTTTTTTTTTATATAAAGGCTATTGATTTTGTGGCTTCTTTGTTTTGATTATGTATGTTTTATGCATTGTGTATGAGTTTGGTTTGTTAAGGATTTGGTAACAAAGTAAAGTGTGCGAAAGCAAGTTGAGCTTTCGTGCAGTTTTAATTTTTTTGACATTGTAATAGCCGGTGTGTTCATTCGTTATGTGGGGATAATTTGTTTTGTTGGTGGTGTTTTTAGGCTTCTGAGTTAATGAAGAGGCAGGAAGAGACGCGACAGATGGAATTATCATCAAAGCCGGTTGACTTTAAAGCAATGTGAGCTTATGTGGAAATTGTAAGCTCTTGGATTGTCATTGTGTATATGATGTCATTGCGTAAAAGATAGTTATTAAAGGTTTTAATTTTTAATTAGATTGTGGTTTGGCTTTAACAAGGATATAGTGTAGTGATTTTGTGGGTTTAAACCCTAGCCTGCAAAATCAGTTGCGGATATAAATTTTCATGATCTAAAAAACAAAATAAAAAATTTCTGAATCTAAAATTTTCTGTGTTTTTTTCTGATGATAGGTTCGATCAATTCTCGATATTCATTCCGGCGATATTAAATTTTGTTTCGTGGATATGGAACTAAAAACAGTGGAGGTAAATTCATGTTACATGAGTTTTTCGTCACTTATATATACAAATTTTAAATTTTTAATGTTTTTTTGTTGGTGATATTGGAAATAGGATTTGGCTAGGAAAGATGTTGTTTGGACAGTTTTATATGCATATGAGATATGAGAAGATGTGATATGGTGTGCCGAGAGATGTGGCTGTGGCGTTTGATGTTTATGGTATCCAAGTTAGGCAAGACTTATGTCTATAAAATGATTTTGACTTTAGGTTTTTGATTTTCTAGAACGGAGTCGGGTTACAAGAAGATTATGTTTCAAAGCATTGGTTATATTGAAATTGGCTGAATTAATCATTTAGGTTATCTTAAGGCGAACACATTTGGCGATGTTATGGTTCAAGTAATGATTTTGGGGGAAAATGTGAATAAGGAGCGGGTATTATTTACTTATTTTGGTTTTATATTTGTTGACGTTAGTAGATTAAAAGCTGTTAAGTTTATGTGGATTTATGAAGGTCTGACTGACCCGTTTTGACATGTATCGAAAATTAGTTTTTACTATCGGGTTGTAACAAGGATATATTTGCCACCCGTAGCTAGGATACTAAATAGCTAATTCTTTCATTCATATTACACGAACAAGTGAGCTCTGCTTTTTAATCATCGTGTGTAGTTCTTTTATATGGGTTTTAGCCTTTTATCACACATAAGGCTAGATGATGAGTCTAACATTTTCCGTGTTGTTTAGATGTCACCAACGGACACAAGACAAGGTTGCTATTGATCAATGGTATCCATTCAGTCAGGAGTGAGAACCCGGTGTCGATCAACGCTTCAACGAGCAATCGTATAATTAATGGTAAGCTGACAGAAGATAAAAGAAATGTGATGAATACACTTATAAAAGGTTACGCTAAGTGCTTGGATTAGCTTATGGTAAAAAGGATAAAGAAAGCTTATAGACTTACTTAAGCTTAAAAGCATGAGGTTACAAGCTTATCGAAACTCCTCAGTAGCTTTTTTTAGGTTATTTCAGCTTATAAGCTCCATAAAAAATCTAAAACAAACACCCCTGTATTTTAGGTTAGATTTGAGGTTAACGGGCCAATTTATCCCGAAATAAGCAAATACGGAGTCTGCTTTATCTAAACCCTGCAAGCTGTTATGTTATTATTCTTGCGATTCTGTTCTCTTATCGATGATAGGTACATGAGTCATAATTATAAGTTCAAGAGATATAGGTTCAGGGTGTATGGTTCAGGGTTAAGAATCTCTTTATATGGTTCAGTTTGTAGAATGTTAAGCACAAGATTATAAGCACTTCAAGTTTTATCGTTAAGTCGTTTAATATTGAGTATTCCTCAGCGAAGCTTTTTATGCGGATTTGTGGATGAAATGTCAAATAGAAAGTATTTTAGATGTTCTTTTAATTTTAAGTTAACAGAGTCATGGCAACTCATTTGATTTTGGTGGAAGCATAATCATTTTTGCTAACTATATGTTGGTAAATTTCAGTTATTGTTTATGTACACATGTATATTAGCGAAAGCTAAAAGCTTTTTGGGGATATATTTGCTAACTATATGTTGTGAGTAATTAGGGTGCTGCGGCGAATGGCAAAGGGTCTTCTTCGTCGAAACGGGATACCGTCAATACTGGCAAAAGTGTGGCAGTGAGGTGTTGATGCTTTAGAGGAAGGTCAAGAGCTTCAATATGATCCTTCTCCACTACTACAACAGGTACAATACCAGAAATAGCTTCAATATGATCCTTCTCCACTACTGCAACAGGTACAATACCAGAAATGGCAGAAAGTCATGAAAACCTTATTTAAACAACAACCTTAATGTATTTTTTAAAAGTTAGATTACTATTTTGCCCAAATCTGCTTTGGAAATATTAAAGCTGTGTATGTATATTTAAATCTTACCAACAGCCAAAACATACCACCTTGGTAATTTGTGATATTGTTTAAAACATGAACATTAACGTGTAACACCTGGTCACAATTTCATAAAAGGTTAGCAACCATTGCGTACTTTCTTATTATCTATTTTTTATTATCATAACATTTAGGTGTAAGCAGAAACGGGTTCAAATATATCTACTGATTATAAGCAGTTTTTTTTGTGCAGGGTGAACCTCAATACTTACACTTCTACCTAATTAGTAATGACTGCATCGTTGAAACAACAACTTTCAGATGCACACGATTCAAGAAACCCACAGATAGATAAAGAATTTGCCAATGAGGGAATATGCAATGGAAGATTTTCTTCTGCAAGCTCAGGTTCCTTTCTCATTTGCATACTGCATAAGAATTGTATGAGTAGATGTGGTAATTCCGAGCCCTTTAATTAATAATTGATTAAATGGGTAGAAACATAATAGAGAATTTGAGTTTTTTTTTTTGCTTTTTAGTTTTCCGGTTCCTATGCAGTTAAGATGATATTAGGATATGGTATTGATTCATTTTTGTAACTTGGTGCAGGGTGATTTGAGGTGCAGCTGATATGAACCAACAAGATGACTAAAAAAATCATGAGGTGTGACCTATGCTTCAATTCCATATAGATTTTTTTCATCTATTTTTTACATAAATTTGAGATATTGTGATGTTGGTAGGCTTAATGTGTTTTGTTTAATGTTGTTGTCCCATAGATTCTTTAGTCAACTATTGAATATATATGCTTTTTTTTATAAAAAGGATTAAATATGATAGGTTGCATATGTAGAGAAGTGCAAGTATACACAAATACTCAAAACAAAACGTTTATAGACTATCTGTTTTAATTTGTGGTTGTACAAAAGTAGTGTGGGGATGTTTGAAACTATATTGTGCAACAGATTATCTCACCTTAAGTTGAATTTTTTTCGCAGGTTGTGTTTTTTATAAATTCAGATACAGAGGCAAACGTGTTAGCTATGATGATCACAGCTCTCCAGACATTATATTGTTTAGGAATGCTTATCATGGGAATGTAGCTGGGATGATGGGGTCTACTACAATGTGAAACCAAAATATCAATATTGTGCAGGTAATATATTTCAATTTTTGCCTTGAAATTCTTCGAGGCTCATGTGTGTTATGTTCTCATCGGCTTAAATAAGTTTCATTTAGGTTTGTTGATATAAAGGTTGCTTTGGTTACATCTCTTTTCCTTTTTGATTGAGTTTTCTTTTGTTTTAAGATTTTGCTGATGTGTGTTATGTTCTCAGGCTTAAATAAGATTTGCTTTTTCAGCATGTAACTGAACATATATAGTTAGGATAATCATCAGTGAAATTATTTTAGTTAGTTTACTTAATATTGTATAAGATTTATAGTGACTGATATGATCTTGAACTAACTAGCATGGGAGTTATAGATATCTTCAAGCGGTGTGTTATCTTCTATTTTCCTTTAAATAAGACGAATTTTCAGTTACTAATATTAGTATTGCCACTGGGTGTGTGGGAGTGGTTGCGTGATTACTAATACATCTAGCTCTTGGGTGGATAGAGATGTCTCAATTTGACATAATTAAGAATCAAGCATTTTAGATCAAGTCAAGTTTATCATGTATAATTTAAACCTCATTAATGGATAAAAGTGTAACATATAATAGGGATGATAACACTACAATGAGTCTTATGCCTTCCATATATGAAGTCGTCTAAACTTACGTGTAATGTTTTAGAACAGAAGTTGGGAGGAAGGAGTTTTGAGTGTGTTTAGGTGAGTGAGAGGAAGGAGCTTTGTTATGTATTTGGTGATTGCGTATGAAATATCAATGTTTTCCTTTAACTATATAACATGATCATGTTAGAGTTGAAATCACTATTGAATTTGTTAATGGCGTGTTCTACTTTTTGTGATATTAGCTACTTTTATACAAACTTGTCTTTACTGCTAATAACATTAAAAGATTACACTCAACAAAAGATTAAAAAACCCATGACATCATAAAAAGCACAGGGTTAAATTATTAGAACTTAGTTAGAACAAAGTGATTCTTCTTCAATTCTGAACAACAAGCAATTTACAGCATCTGCAATCTCATCTATTGTACTCAGTTGGCACCTATCCTCAAGCTGTCAATCACAAGAACAAATTAACCTTAATTAGTGCCTTTATGTATCAAAAAAGTTAAAAGACTATATTTTATGCATGAATAAATGAAACTGACCTTGACACTAAGAGTATAGAGAACCATTTGCTCAACTGTAGTGACATTAAGATGAAGAATTCTGATCCATAAACATTGTAGACCAGCCACCATTTTTAATAGTTGTGTCTGTTGTTTTTTCGAAAGTAGACCAGCCACAATTTTTAGTTGTCTCTGCCGTTTTTTTGAAAGTATCTTAATGTTTGCATGGCTCTCAACCATTGTCACCTCAATTTCCGCCATAGCGAGTAGTCTGTTCTTGGTCGTGGAGGAGGATGAACTACCGTCGTTCGCATCGGGACGGATAGAGTATTGTGGGAATGAGAAGAAATCACTAAAGGGTTGTGGTGATGGTGAGAAAACACTATTGTTGTTGGCTCTTTTTTGAGCCTCTAGAGTTTTTTGTTGTTTCTCTAATTCTTTCACAAAATTTAAGGTGTGTTTCTTACCCTATTGGTTACTAACTATGTTATGGTAATATTTTGTCTTTTGTTTGCAGAAAATAGACACAGAAAACCAAAGCTCCTAAAAAAGAGTGTATTGCACAAGTGAGGCACATGGGCATATGTTTTGTTATTGGTTCTTATTAATTTTTGTATTGCAGTAAGATCATGTAGTGGTTTTATACTTCTAGGTACAAGGGATCTAAATATTTTTGTTTAAAAGAAGCAACAAAGTTATAGAATAGTCTTTTTAGCTAAATAATGATGGAATTATTCATTTGTCTTATGCATAGAAGGCTTTGGCTTAGCTTTTGAAACATTGTATAATATAGTATGTAGACGTTTATTGCTTTATATTTTTTCATAAAATAGTATAGGTTTTTACTTGCGTATCTTTCTGTGTTTCTGTTCGCAAACGCAAAATTGTTGCCCTTCTAATGCTCAATGAATTGTGTAGAATTGCTATACGTACACAACATAATGTCGGACATAACCATCATATGCTAAACCAAAATTTTATGTGGCGAAGCGCGAGCATCTATTACTTGTTACTATAAGTACTTATGTTCTAATTTCCTACTGATTACTATACGTAAGCAGATCTATGCTATTAAATTTGAGTATATTATTTTATAAGATTACTTATACACCTACCGTGTTATCACAGATTGTTAGGAATTATACTTTGAGTTGATTATCACAAAACATATTAAAGATGGAGGACCTACAAGACAAAGCTGGAATAACATTAATGCTGATTAAAGATTAGTCAAACAGTATTTAATGCTCAGCTAAAAGATAAAGATCAACATTAATACTAATTAAAGATTAGTCAAATAGTATTTAATGCTGATTTATAGTTTTCTAATTTTATTTTGATCTTATCTTGTCTTGTAAACCCTAACCCCTCTATTATATAAAGAGGGGAAGGCGTCTAGTATTGAGTATCCATCATAGTTAGATCTCTCCAATGAGAGTCTAATAGTTAGCTTATTAGTTTATGTAATAGTTCATAGTCGACTGATTAAAGTCGAATAGTTTATAGTTTATTAGTTTATGAATAAAAACCTTGTTCATAACATTGTTGTTCTTATTTGTTATTCCGCTGCGTGATCAATGTTATGATATCCTAGATGGGCAAAACGATCTATGAAGCCTACAATTAAGGTTTCAACACAAGATTTGGTCAAAAAGAGATAAAGATGAAGAGATAAAGATTTGGTCAAACTCATTAATATCTTTTAAATAGTTTCCATGTAAAGCCTTGACTCCTTATGCTATAAAAGGAGGTCTAGGCATATTGTTTTAGTATCCAGAAAAGTGTGTGTTCTCAATGAGAGTCGACTAAAACAAAACGTGTGTGTGTACGCGTTTAGTTAGTTAGCATAATTAGATAGTTAGTAAATGTGTTATAAACATCTATGTATTAGTTAGTTTAGCCTCAAGGATCATTTGATCTTGGGGATATAATGAATAAAGAAAACCTTGAAGTAACTCTGATTTCTGTTTTATTATTCTGATGTGCAAGTTTATTAATCATTGTTACTATATCCTAGATGAGTCTTAATAACGATCTAAGGGGTCATAAAGATCTCCACAATTGGTATCAGAGCCTCGTGGCTCTCGATCTAGGGTTTATAAGGTTTTCATCGGAAATTTTTGCTTATGGTTCCTGCTGGTAGTTTATGGTTTCTGCTGGTAGGCTTTATGGTTCCTACTGGTCTGCTTACGATTTCTTCTGCTAGCATCGTCTGATATGGGACAACAGACGCGTTTGGATTTTGAACAATGATGATGTGTATAGTTCATTTTGAAGATTCAGTTCATGATATGATTCTTGATTTGTTGTTGCACGCTCTTTTACAGATTTGGTTGGAGTATGATACGATACAGTTCATGATATGATTTTTCACACTTTACTGGTTTCTCGTTGATGCAACAGAGCTCACTGTGATGGTGGTCGTTGGCATGAACATAAATAAATTTACAAAATTTATTTGTCGGCGTGTTACAATTTGTTGTCTACAAGAATTATGCATGATTCAAAGACGTTTAATAATGTCTTCTATGCACTGAAGGAAGATTTGATCTATGCTACTGAGTTTGAGATTCAAGAGATGGTTAATATACTTTTAAGGGGAAGCTTATTGTTCATATATTTACCATTTACATGCACTCCTATTTGATTATGACAAAAAGGGGAAGAGTGCATGGATTAAGGGGAAGTTCTTCATCTATATTAGCTTCAGGGAAAGCTTGTGCTTATTGGTTTTGTCATTATCAACTAGGGGAAGATTGTTAGGAATTATACTTGGAGTTGATTATGACAAAACATATTAAAGGTGGAGGACCTACAAGACAAAGTTGGAATAACATTGGAGGACCTACAAGACAGAGTTGGAATAACATTAATGCTGATTGAAGATTAGTCAAGCAGTATTTAATGCTCAGCTAAAAGATAAAGATCAACATTAATGCTGATTGAAGATTAGTCAAATAGTATTTAATGCTGATTTATAGTTTTCTAATTTTATTTTGATCTTATCTTGTC
This sequence comes from Tanacetum coccineum, assembly GCA_026074375.1. NCBI lineage: Eukaryota > Viridiplantae > Streptophyta > Magnoliopsida > Asterales > Asteraceae > Tanacetum > Tanacetum coccineum. The sequence goes on from BQNB010036179.1 coordinate 35,107, forward strand.
TTGTAAACCCTAACCCCTCTATTATATAAAGAGGGTAAGGCATCTAGTATTAGGATCGATTGATAGATAGTCTCTCCAATGAGAGTCTAAATGCATAGAAAGCGTGTGTAGTAGTTAGTAGTTAGTTTCTTTATTAATGTTTAATAAAGAAAACATTATTAGTAACATGATTGTGTTCTCTATATTCTGCTGTATGTTACAATCATTGTATGAGTCCTAATAACGATCTATGGAGTCATTATAGGATTCCACAGGTGGTCCCCTTAATTTTAAGGGGGCCGGCTAGACAAAAAATGCTCCCCAATTTGCCTATAAATATTGGACTGTTCCCCACTGATTTTCTCACCTTTTGCACTCATTCTTTTCTGTCTAAAATTAGTCCACACATCTCCTGTAATCCTTTGATCATTTAATCTTAAGCTTTTGTTTCCAAGTGATCCAAGCTTAATTCCTCAAGTGCAAGAGAACAATACTTCTTATCATCAAATCAAGAAGTATTGTAGTTTTGTTTTTATTATTGTAAAGGTGTAGTATATCTTGTAAATTATTTGTGTATATTGTGAAGGTGTGTATTATAGTTGTGTGTAATAGGTAGATTGTGGTGATTATTGTAAGTATAGTTAGATCGTGATGATCTTTGTAAGTAGTGTTAGATTGGTGTGATAGTAGTAGTGTTTAGGTGTAGTGAAGTTGTGAAGCGTAGTGAAGTTGTGAAGTAAAGTGAAGTAGTGAAGTGAAGAGAAGTTGTGAAGTAAAGTGAAGTAGTGCGGTTACTATTTTAGTCCTTAAAATACAAAAGTTGTGATAGATTGGTTCTAGCTAGGATTATAATTCGACATTTGGCTTAGTGTCGTACGGTTTTCTCCGCCTAAAGGGAGTTTGTTGACATAGTGAAGAGAACTCTCGAGTTTGGTGCTCGGGGAGTGGAGTAGGGCAAAAGTGGTGTTTTTTTTTTTTTTTTTAATTCGTTATCGAACCACAATAAATTCCTTATGTGTGTGTTTGATCTTTCTATCTTTATCTCTTGTCTTTTATATCATTTATTTACTTATTTGTATTGTTCATATTGTGCACATATTAAGATCACATAAAGTCGAATCTAAGTTTTTATAAACAAACCATACATCAAATTCAAAAGCGGCAAACTATTCACCCCCCCTTATAGTTTTCAACAGTTTTGTACGAAACTTGAAAGGTGTTGATCTACTATCGGGTTCTCGTGGTTCTAATCTTTATACAATATCAATGGCGGATATGATGAAGTCTTTTCCAATTTGTCTACTCTCCAAAGCCTCAAAGATGGAATCTTGGTTATGGCACCGTTGTCTCTTTCACTTAAACTTTGGTCCCATCAATAAGCTTGCTAAACAAGGTATTGTCAAAGGGATACCCAAGATAAAGTATACTAAAGATCATTTATGTTAGGCATGTCAAATGGGAAAAAGCAAGAAGGGATCCCATCCACATAAGCCTAGACAAAGTACCAATGAGAATCTTCAAATGCTGCATATGGATTTGTATGGACCGATGCAAGTAGAAAGTATAAACAAGAAAAGATATATTCTTGTCATCGTTAATGATTATTCTAGTTTTACTTGGGTGATGTTTTTTAGAACTAAAGATGAAGCTCGGAAATTATCATCAAATTTTTGAAGCAAGCTCAAGTCAGTTTGAATGCTACGGTAAGATATCTTCGTACCGACAACGGCACAGAATTTCTCAATTAGACTCTACGAAATTATACAGAAATGTTGGAATTACTCATACGACATCCACTGCACGTACTCCACAACAAAATGGTGTAGTTGAAAGGCGTAACCGTACGTTGGTAGAGGCTGCAAGGACCATGCTTATTTTCTCTAAATCTTTGCTATTTCTTTGGGTTGAAGCTGTAGCTACTGCATGTTACACTCAAAATTGCTCCCTTATCCATACCCGTTACAATAAGACTCCATATGATCTGCTCATAGATCGCAAACCAGAACTCAAGTATCTTTATGTTTTTGGTACTTTATGTTATCTAACAAATGATTTTGAGAATCTTGGGAAACTTCAGTCTAAAGCAGATATTGGAATCTCCATTGGTTATTCACCATCCAAGAAGGCATTTTGGATCTACAACAAAAGGACCAGACAAATAATGTAAAATATGAACGCACAATTTGATGAACTTACTCATATGGCTTTTGAACAACTCGGTTCAGGACCCGATCTTCAAGGTTTGACTTCTGGACATATTAGTTCAGGACTCGTGCTTAACCAGGCTGCATCAACATCAGCTAAACCTCCTATAAAGAATGACTGGGATTTGCTATTTCAACTAATGTTCGATGAATACTTCAAGAATCTAAGTGATGCATTTAACCTTATTTCCGATGTAACTCTACCTCCACTAGATACAGCCAGGGCGTCTTCTTCTTCTACTTTTATAGACAAAGATGCTCCCTCTCTAAGTACTTCATCAAACAATGAAGCAAAAAACTCACCACTTAATTCTACAAATGTTGACACAAATAACGAAGTTGCAGAGTTTGATAGTGACACTTTTACCAATCTATTTGCTCCTCCAGACACCAGCTCAGCTGAGTCATCTTCAAGGATTGTTGACACTTTAAACATGCACACTTTCCAACAACCTCCAATTTACACAAAAAGATGGACAAAAGATCATCCGTTAGTGACAATCATCGACGATCCATCAAAACCTGTTTCTACAAGACGTCAACTTTCTACCGTGCGTTATGGTGTTATTTCCATATGTTCTTAGCTAAAGAAGAGCCAAAGAATTATAAAGAAGTAATGGAAGAATCATGCTGGATTGAAGCCATGCAACAAGAAATCTATGAATTTAAGCGGCTTGAAGTATGGGAATTAGTACCAAGACCAGACAAAGCTATGATCATCATCCTAAAGTGGATCTTTAAAGTGAAACTTGATGAATATGGTGGTGTGCTAAAGAATAAGGCTCGGTTAGTTGCAAAATTATATCGTCAGGAAGAGGGGATCGACTTTGAAGAATCGTTTTCACCTGTCACTCGCATTGAAGCTATCAGAATATTCTTAGCATATGTTGCACACAAGAATATGGTAGTATGTCAAATGGACATGAAGGCGGCATTTTTGAATGGGATTTTAAAGGAAGAGGTGTACGTGTGTCAACCAAAAGGGTTTGTCAATCAAGATCATCTAAATAATGTATTCCGATTAAAGAAAGCACTTAATGGTTTGAAACAAGCTCCTCGCGCATGGTACGATCTGCTCTCCAAATTCCTTCTCAGCCAGAAATTTGTCAAAGATGTAGTCAATCCGACATTGTTTACTCGAAAGGAAGGAAATGATCCCATACTAGTACAAATTTATGTTGACGACATAATTTTTGCTTCAACTAATCCAATCTTTTGTGATAAATTTTCAAAATTAACGAGCAAACCTTTTAAGATGTCAATGATGGGATAAATATCATTTTTTTTTACTTCAAATTTCTCAAAGTACTAGAGGCATCTTCATTAATCAATCTAAATATGCTCTTGAAATGCTTAAAAAGTATGGTTTGGACTAATGTGATGCTGTTGACATCCTTATGGTGGGACAGTCAAAATTGGATGAAGATCCAAACGGGACTCTAGTTGACCCTACTCATTATCGAGGAATGGTTAGATCCCTTATGTACCTCATAGCCAATCGCCTTGACCTAGTGTTTGTCGTCTGCATGTGTGCCCGGTACCAGGCAAAGCCTACCGAAAAGCACTTAATTGAGATAAAATGGGTGTTTCGGTACCTAAAAGGAACCATTAATATGGGTCTGTGGTATTCGAAGGACACCGGTTTTAATCTAACAGCTTTTGCAGACTCTAACCATGCAGGTTGCCAAGATTCAAGGAAAAGTACATCGGGTAGTGCACAATTTCTAAGAAAAAAGCTTGTAAGCTGGTCATCCAAGAAACAGAAGTGTACTACGATATCTTCAACTGAAGCTGAATATATCTCCATGTCCGGTTACTGTGCACAGATCCTATGGATGCGGTCTCAGTTAACTGACTACGAATTTAATTTTAACAAGATTCCTAATTACTCGGACTCTCAGAACGTCATTGCCTTATCTTGCAACACGGTGCAATACTCTAGGACGAAACACGTCGCAGTTTGCTACCACTTTATTAAAGAGCAAGTTGAAAAGGGGTTGTTGAGCTCTACTTTGTTAAGACCGATTATCAGCTGGCGGATATCTTCACTAAAGCATTCGTGAGAGAACGCTTCAAATTTCTGATCAAACGCCTCGGTATGCAAAGCATCACACCGAAAGAGCTAAAACGTCTTGCAGAGTCAGACGAAGAGTAATTCTGATTACTACTTCATGTATCACATGTAATATAAGTAGATTAGCTTATAAAAATCAAAAACGACAAAAAGATTTTTCATTTATAATTTTTTTTTTCAAAAGACCAAATATAAAAATATAAAAATTTTAAAAACAAAATATAAAATCAGAAAAATATTCAAAAACCATAAAAAAATCTTCTCGGCATGTCTTTTAGAATCGATAATATCTACGACTTTAGAAATGTCATTCAACAATGACACGGGATTGTAGATAAAGTTCGACTGGAAGTTTAAAACATTTTAAAACATGTCATCTCAAAATTTTCTTATGGCTTGTTATTAAATATCAGAGAACAACCCAGTCCTTAAAGAAAAGGAAATTGTATGCTTCAGTGCAGTTATCCTTAACAACGAAAAGAGAAGTCTTTTCGGTCTTGAGTTTAAAGATTCATAACATTCCAAGTTTTGTAACTCAAAAATATTACTTGTGTATATTTTCCTACACAACTCGCATTTTCTAAAAAGGAAAATGTACGATAAAAAGTGCATTTTTTCCTTAAAAGATTAATTTTCTTTATTTCGAGCAATTTTCCTCAAAATGTGTTTATCAAACATGCTCGAGTTAAACTAATTTTTTAAGCGAGCAGCGTGCGCGGCTAAGAGCGCGAGCGCGAGCGAACGGCTGAGAGAGATGTCATTTAAATGAAAAAGATTTTCAAAAAAATTAAATGCAGGGCGCGCACGCGCGCACGCGCGCGGAAACGAGCTAGATCCGCAAGACTACGGTCGTTGTACGCTGAGTGAGAACGCTCTTATTATAGAAATATTTTAAAAGTTCAAAAATTAATTCATCCGTGTTTAATTAAATTGGGAAAAATGATCCAAAGATTTTGAATGCTCAAACAAATTCTATAGCTCTTTAAATAGAAAACAGGTATTTGTTTGAGGGGGAGACATTATTTTCAAAAAATTATATTTTTCAAAAATAATTTTGAAAAAGTGTTTAAGTTAATTAATTGGTCACCGTTTGAGGGGGAGTTAACTTGATTAACTCCGGGACTATGTTTGCAAAATAGGTTTAAAACTTAAGGGTAATTAGTGTAACTTTAATTAGTTTAATATCTTAAATGTACTAAAATGGCGTACTAGTTTTTGATACTTAGAGGTGGTAGGGTCATGCTTAAACTTTAGGCTTCGTTTAATATAGTTTAAAACCTCTAGGGAATAGTTTTGCCAAAATTCGAATCCCCTCCCCTTTTATCCCTCTCCAACTGATCCATCTACACACACAACACATTTTTACCAAAAAAAATCTCCTCCCTCTTTCTTCATCGAGTATCGAGGAACTAGGCGCAAAAACAAAGAAACCAAACACAAGACCATTTTTATATCAAAGTAAAACACTAAAGTCATTCATAAATCAACTTCTAATCACTGTAATAAGTCTTTGTTTCATCTTTTCACTAATATTAAAAAATCAAAGTTTCTTGATTTATGGTTCATAAAAATTGAAAGTGCTTAGAAGTTAATTTTTCTTGATGGGTTTGTAGATAATGATGTCAATAGACTAGTGTTAACTCCAATTTAAGTGAATCATTGTTAAAATTGATCAAAGTGTGTCGTTTGGTGCGTGCTTCCCAACCAAACCACCCTATGAGTGTGTTTGTTTTGATTGTTTGAATGTAATATGTTATGTTGTTAGCTTAATATCAATAATCTATGCAAGATGGAAACAAAAAGGTTCAATCTTTAAGCCTTAAACACAAAGACTATAGATTTTTGAAGGTGAAGACAAAGTGTTTGATGAAATGTTTGTGAAGACTTTGATGAAATTGGAAGACTCAAGACTTAAAAACCATAAAGATGAAGACTTGACGTCCCTAAACGAGCCAAAAATTATGACAAGTTCAAAGCTCGATGTAAATATTATGGCAGGAGAGCGCGCCGCGTGCACCCGAGCGCGCGAATCGTTAGCCGAAACCAACCGAACCAACTAGGTTTGGTCGGTCCAAGGCTAGCCGACCCACGGTGGTCTTCACCAAAGGTGCAATAGAACCTCATCTCGGTCGACGTTTAACCTTGGTTCCTTTACACCTTCGTTGTTTAGACTGCAAAGAAAAAAACCATTGGTCCCGATACAAGCCCACCAAACGCCTATATTTTAACCATAAAATTGACTTGCCCTTTAAAGCCCAATAAGACTTTTAGCCCGTTTCAAGCCCAATACCGTTTGGCCCGACGTTCAAGCCCACCGATTAATATTATTTAACCAGTTTAAAGGCACATTTGACTGAGACTAAGTTTGACTTTTTGTTTGACCCTCATCTCGCGTTTGACCAAAACGATATATTTTTCACAACGTTTATCAATAAAACACTAAAAGATTCAAAATTTTAAAATATCAAAATGAAAAAGGTTTTTAAATAATTCAAAAAGTTTAAAAATTTTTAAAATTGTTTAAAACTTAATAACTTTTTTTAAAAAGTATTAACGTTTTCAAAACTACAAAAAAATGAATTATTTACTTTAGCTTAAAACGGATATAAATTAATTGTGTAAATTTTATACGATATTAAAATATACGGTACAATTAATCTAAAACCTTGAACTTAGCGCGTGTGAGCGCGAGTGCGCGAGCGTGAGAGAGACATATCATGATTTTTGGACCATTTACTTGACTGTGTCGATGACCGTGACCATTGACTTGACCGTGACAAAGTTTGAACTTTCTAATCCCGTGCTTATTAAGTCTTTTTGATATGAAATTTGATTATGTTTCTATGAGAATTATACAGGTCTAAATTTATATGTTGATTATGTTTCTCATTAAATGTGTTACTATTGGATATATCTCTCGTAAATTTCACCAAAGTGCACTAGGGTATTATTTATAATACTCATGGTCGATCTTCGGATTAACCCTACTAGTGAAGTGGATTACTATACTGGTACTTGTACTACGTGTGTTATTCCAGAGACACTTAATCTCATTCGAGATATTTTCCAAAAAATAATAGTAATGATGTGTGAAGATTTTATAAACATTTTTGCTACAGATATTTACACGTCATTATCTATTGATTTTCAAAATAACCAAATGCCTTTGCAAACTGAATTTCCAAGACAAAAGTTCTTTTACGTCTACTTTGAAATAATTTGACTAAGAGTTACTGATAAATTAGGATGGCTATTAGGGCTAGTTGTCACGTAAAGCTAATTAAATAGTATCCCTATACAAATCATGTATCTTCGTGGCTCGAGGTTATTTATACTAAAAGGAAAACTCTTTCCATGTGAAAAAAAATCGTTTTTTTGAAAAGTTTTCTTCCATGCAAAGATGCTATTTCTCTAAACATTGGTTAAGATGAACACTTTTAAAGCATGAGAAAATTGAAAAATACTCGTTCATTCTTCCATCTTTTATTTAATAGAGATAGTATCCAAGAACTTAATTTTAAGTGAGGATAACTAAAAACAGAACGAGAGATATAAAATTAATATTGAAAAGCAAAAGCGTAACGTCTTGTGTCAGCAAAAGCAAGAATAAAGGCACATGAGAAAGAAAAATGACATAAGTATGGACAAAAAGAAATGCCCGTCCATACAAAACAGACAGAGAGAATAAAAACAGAAAATGAAATAAATGTTTTTTAAGTTGTATTCCATGCCGAAACAAATCAAAGTTTGGAATCTCATATTCATAATTAAACATGTTCAAGAACAAATTCTCAAATTGTCCCTGAAGAACACCTGATTCTACATGCTAACAAACTTGTCATCAGGAGAACAACCAGCGTTTAGCTCCAGATTTCACATTCACCGATACAAGAGGCGAGCGCTGCGAGAGAGAGCGTTACGCGCGAGCGAGAGAACACCACAAGCTATACAATTAGGTTTCCTTAACTACAACTGTACTGATCATCTACCTACACCAGTTTTGGACAACCATCAATCACAACAAAAATAACCATACATTCACTTTCGAACTAGACAATCACACTTTCACTCTCACACCTGGACTACTCAGGACTGTATTGCAGATGCCTCCACCTGATCCCAACAACACTTACATCCAACAACCTCAGAAATTTTCAATTCTTGATTTCAATAGATAAAACTTGTTATGATAAAGATCCCGAAACCAACGTTGAAGGTTCGTTTCAAAAATGTCGCCACAGGAGACTTCACCAACCTTGAAGAGCTATCTGAATTGTACTCCAACATTGACTTTACAGGACAAGACTCAATCAGGACACCGTTAGACATCTAATACTCAGATATGATGAAGGTACCATTCACTATGCCAATTTAGATTTCGCATCATTAATTTGGGACGAATTTGAATGGTAAACAGTTGCAAGTATCATCCAGACCTATAAAGATGGTCAATGCTGTTGTAATCCACCCGCTCTACAAGCTTATCATTGACTACCTTCTTTCACTCAACAAGAGTATTCCTCGCATATTAGACTCTAAGTTGGACAGTTCACAAGATGATCATCCTTGATAGCATCAAATATTTGATACTTTGTAGTTTCAATTTTCCCCTAAAAATACTTGCAATTGCCTTATAAATACTTGAATTCGATACTATTTACTGTTATTTTGTTATTTTCAGGTAAAATGCAAGTATGTGACAAGAAACACGAGAAAATGACGTAAAAATAAAGAAAACATGGATTCTTACGTGACTTTACGGTGTAACCCCTACGATAGTGTTACAGCCCTAAACTATTCAAGTCAAGACACGTTACCCAGCAAGATTACAACGTAACCTCATGCAAGGTTTACGCCATAACATTAGTATTATAGAAGGATGAGTCTTATATGTCAGCATTACAACAAAACGTGGACAATTAGTTTACATCGTAATATACCTTAATTCAGCCTACAAGATGGAAAGTGTACGTCAGTAGTTTACGGCGTAAACCCCTAAAAGTTTACGCTGTAAACTATTCAAAATCTATAAATAGAGTCCTCATTTAGACAATTCGATATCAGCCATTCCACCACAGATCCAATGGGTGATTAAGGCCTCCATAGCTCGAAGAATTTTACCAGAAGTCCAAGGGAGATCACACTTAAACTTACTTTTATATTTAATCGTTCATAAACAACTTCTGTAAGAATTATGAGTTTTCCATCCATGATTGTCTTTATTAATTCTTACTTTGTTGTTACCATGAGAGGCTAACTAACTTAATGGGCTTAAATATAATTTCATGATTAGTGGCTTAGGCTTAAAACTACAGACGACCAAGATTGCCAACACCTCATAGTTTTTAAAGGCTTAGGATTGTTTGGAAATAATTACGTAGTGTTAGAAGCCTTGAAGTTGATGATATGTTTCTGATTCATTTAATATTTTCCCAATCTGTCAATCACTAAGCTTATTTTCGAAGGAGTAGAATCTGTTAACAAAAGAGGTACACATAGGTTTGATAAGTATGGTGATTCCTTTAGATAGTCAGTATCTTGCAAGAAGAAATGTGTACATTCGGGACTTAGTTGCCTTAGGTGTTATCATTTCGGCTATTTAGAGGGTATAATTGTGACTTCCGGGTCTTAGTTGACTTTGGTGTTTCAATTTATATCATCTCTATCATATAAGGAGAAATTCAGATATCCGAGTCTTAATTGACTTTGGTGTTTCGGTTTCGAATTAATTGTGTATTTCGGATATTTGGGCTTTACACATCAAGTCTTCTTAATGCGGCATGCAAGTTAGCCATGAATCTACATAAGAAAGGATTGCTGATTCAGGGGGGAAGCTGTTGAAGCTTCTAAAAGATAAATAAGCTTGCTTGACCATAAAATTTAACAACTTTCCAAAGGTTCAAGTGAAGGATCTGGTACTACTCCAGAGGTTCTCGATGAGCCAAAGGACAATTCTGGTAGCTCGAGCAGCTTACTTTCTTAATCTATTAAGGAAGTTCATGATGTCTCCAATGATGAGGAATACAAAGCTGAGAATACAAAACTGAAGCAGTAGTTGCAGAGAAACAAGCTGGATATGTACAAACCAATTTAACTCTGTCATCTACTGAACTCGAGATTCAATCAATGGTGGATGTGCCCATTCATCAAAAGGACCTTGCTGTCCAACGAACTCCGCTCATTGACCTTGTATCTCATTGGTTACTGAAAAGACAGCATCAACACCTATACCACCAACCACATAAGCTCATGTTCAAATGTGTTCAAACTCTTGCTGGAAAGACATTTCAAGAGGAGTTTAGAAGTGCTGGTTGGTGCAAGGAAAACAGTGACGGACAAAAGACTGTTGCAGAGGACAGTATGACTCAATCATACTTGATTTAAACATGTCAGGTCCTGTTTTTCATATCATAATCTTGTACATCAATAAGTAGTGTGGTAATCAGTGTTATGTGTCAGTTTAATGAATTTTTCATGAATTCTCGTTAAACTCCAAATCATTTATAAACTCATCATAACTGACACTAACAGAATCCCTCATTAATTGAGGGGGAGCATATATAGGTTCTAATATCGGCTTGTATTTAATCAGACCAGTTTTCTCATAAATTTTCTAACATATTTAAATCAATTGAGATCCTAAATCTTAAAGGGTTTTAAATTTTTGATCAGGGGAGAGAATGTGATTTAAATATTAAATCTAATAAAAATATGATCTATTAAGACTCAAGCAGGTACTCCTCCTTCCATGTGCCAAACAATTTCGAATATCGACGCACATGTTGAGGGGGAGCACTTTCATGAATCAAAACAATCAAGGTACTAATGCTTTGATGTTTACATCGCCCGTACCTTGATTGATTTTCAAATGGTTTTATGGCGAAGAGAACAGTACCAAAAGACCGACCATGTAATTACTTTATCAGAGTTATAAGGATGGTAAGGTTAGGTACTCGATCCCACGATCCCGCCAGAGCCGGAGGGATCTACCCAGGGACAATCCACTAGTTAGTGTAGAAGTCCTTAGTGGAGAATTCGGGCGCTCCGTTCCTTTCAATAGAAGTAATGGAGCTAAGTTTTGTGTAGGTCCACCACGGTACTATACTCGTACTGATAATCGACCACCTTACAAGGAGAAGAGACCGAGCTTAGAATAGCTTATGAATAAGCATCAGGAAGAATCAGCATGAAGAAGCATCAAAATGAAAGAATGGTTTAAGAAACTCTAAGAAAATGCAGAGATTAACACTAGGAATGAAAGCGCATCTCTTAAAAATCTAGAAACCCAAATCGAGCAATTAACCAAGGAACTCCAGTCTAGGACAACCAGTGGAGCTCCAAGCTCATCTACCGGGTAATGCAAGGTGGTTAATGCTAATCAGGAGACGCCAAATATACCTATCTCTTCAAGTATGCTTAACAATCTCCACGGAGTATCTTTTTTGTCTAATTTCGACTCTCAAGTAACTCAAAATAATAAGGAAAGGATGACAGTGGTCCCATAGTGCAAATTACCGCCTAAGGAGCAAAATATAGGGAATTTTACACTTCCTTACACTCTTGGTAATTTTAATTTTTATGCTATGGCCGATTTAGGGGTTAGTGTAAATGTCATGCCTAGAGGTATATTTGAATTCTTGAAGCTGACCAACCTTAGGAAAACCAACATGCTTATAAAAGTAGCTGATATGACAAAAAAGGCACCATTAGGGGTGGTTGAAAACATTCTAGTAGGAATTAATAAATTCTTATTCCCTTCTGATTTTGTGATCATCAATAGGAACCCTAATGAAACTATTATCTTAGGCATACCCTTTCTAGCTACCATTCACGCCAAAATCCATGTTTTAAACAGAGAAATTTCACTTGGGGTAGGTAACGATAGGATTATGTTTTAAATGGAGAAAAAAGACCCTAACTTTATGATCTCTATAGAAAAAATCCTTATGATGAATTCAATCAGCAATAATGAACCTAGTTTCCCCCCAGGAAACTCGTCTTCGAAATCAGTAAAAACAGACAATCTGCAAGATAGGCAAGAGCTACAAGCTAAAAAGAAATTGAGGCTCGCCGAATACATTCCTGTTAAATATTTTTTAAACCTATCATGCAAACTTATAATGGAAAGGTAAGGATGTGGCCCACCTGTGACCCCGACAAGAGTATTTGCGATGGAGGGGTCGAAATCTATGAAAGAACTAGGGTCAGGAATTTAAGAATTTGGTATTGTAACCATAATAGTGAAAGAAATAATATAAAAGGGGTAGGACTATCATTTCCTGATTTCTTATTAGTTAATTATGGAGGTTGTCAGTTGAATGACTTTATTTAGGGACAAAGTTATGCGGAATGGTATAAAGAAAATTCAATAAACCTATGCCTAGGGACTACAACTTTAAAGAATGGATGATAGTTATAGTAGGACACACAAATGTTAACAAATCAGTAAAAAAGGCCTTGTTGAAAGGTTATCAATTGTTTCGAAGGGGCATTGGATCCTGACAAAGACCCAAGGGAAAGAAGCTTTTATGATTATAAGTGGGTGTTTGATCTTGAAATCGAGCAACTAGCCGATGAATATGAATTGGGAATTGGAAAGAATGGCCATATTCTTGATATGATATGGGAAAACTGTAAGAATATCCAAGGTAAGGCCAAAGAATGATGGTACGATTATTGGTTAAAAGAGGACGAAAAACAAGAAAATAGAGATAAGAAGTATGATCCACCTATGGTTCACATTGAAACTTTTGAAGTAACCAAATATTCATTTGATAATGGGAATAGCTTCATTTGAGTTAGTGACGAAATAAAAGACACCTTGTCTCTAAGAAGAGAGAACGAATCTCGATTCAAAAAAATGATCCGACAAGAAATGAAACAAGGAAAAGATACCCACAATGAAACATAGAATAGGAATGAGTCTAACTTAAATACTCATTAATAAACAAAAGTGCTTGTCGGGAGACAACCCGTCTTTTTATCAATGAATTTCATTCTTCGCATATTAGTTGGTTTACATGTTTTACTTTGTTTTGCAGGTTCCAGCAGCTAGGAGGCAACTTTCGAGACCGACTCGACCCCTAATTGTGTGGTAGCTTTGCTGATTTGGCAGCAGTTACGGTGTAACATACATGGTTACGCCATAACCTATTCAATTATGACGTAAACCTTATTATGGTTACGCCGTAATCGTATAATCAAAAATCTTTAAAAAATATATACCACATGATTATGGCGTAACCACCAGAAGTTACGCCGTAACCTCTTTCTTAAAAACCTTAAAATTAAGTTTAAACATTGCTAAACCTTGTATATCTAAATGAGCTTTGTGGGTATGTTCCTTGGAAACCCTCACGAGACTCCACTCGTCCACTTGGGCCACCAATTGATTTAAAAGGCTTGTTGCATATGCTAAATGCAACCGCGATTCCTACGAAAGTGAGTTAGGTTTGTATAACTTGTATATTTATCTTTGAGCGATTTTATGCCATTAGTTTGTTTTAGTGATCGCATGAGAAAATGAGCTTTGCTCACGATGGAGATTTTCTGGATTTATCCACCGGCTTATTACATTCCATATGTTCAGAAGCAATGCTCAAGGGAGTTTCTTGTTCTAATTCTACTCTTCCTCTTTATTTCATTTCCTTAATATACAATAAGGACATTGTACGAATCAAGTGGGGGGATGGAAGTAGAATTATCACTTGACCTATTCTTGCCTTCGATTTTTCTAGTTTTCTTTGAAAAATGATGTTGATTTTTAAATTTTGACATGTTTTTCTAACTAAACTAGAATTAATCTTTGCCGAATGCACATTATCCTTTATTATTACTTGGTGAGGTTTAAGCCTAATGTTTCGTTTTCATCTCCTTATATAAAAATCCACCAAAATATTGAGTGTGCCGGTAGTATTGTAGACTTTAGAACTTGGCTTGTACATCATTTTGAGACCTAATTGATTAGCAAGAATAGATGGTTCAAGAAGGGAACATTTAGGAATTCACCCAAATAGCCTATATGTGTGTTTATCGACTAGTTACACTAACTTTTTGACCTCCCATGTTAAAAACCCTCTTGTTGCACTCATCATTAGTGCAAGATACCCCTAGATCACCCTTGTTTAGCCAATCAATGTTTTCACCCATTGTTATATGTTTCGTTACCCCGTTCCACCTTAGCCAACCCTGTAGTCTATATTTATCCTTGTGTTGAAATTTCTGGCTACCTAAGTCCATGGTTCAGGAAGATGGTTCGAAGATTGGCACTTTCGTTGAAGACATATTATTATTATCATGGAAGACCCCTCCGGTATTGTCACTTTCGATACTGTTTATCTCAAGTGGGGGGATATGTCATTTATATCCAGGAGTATTGTAAAAAAAAAAGGTGGTGCAACTATAAGCCACCTAATGTGAAAACTCCCGAGGTTGGTTACGTGTTATAAAACAAACTATATAAAGGTGGTGCAAATATAAGCCACCTAGTGATTTTGAGGATGGTGCAACTATAAGCCATCTGATATTATGAAAAATGGGTTAGTATGCTCCACAAGATCTCATTATTAGCTAACCCACTGTGAAGATATGATCAAGTTTTTGCACTTGAAGACTTGGACTATGGATGGACTGATGTGTGCTAAAACACACATCATTTATACTTTGGAAAACACTAAAAATCAGACTAATAACACTAAAATATGCTAAATTATGTTGCAAATATATTTGTGTTGTGTTTTTATGTCTTGAAGGTACAAAGGATTGAAAACGAAGCAAAAACAGAGACTTTCGGTTAAGATTTAAAGAGGTTTATGCTTTTTTCGAGATCAAGACGAAGTCATTAATATTTCCCGAGCATGCCATTGGAAAGAGCACAAAAATTCGAGTCCGACGATGCCTTCATCTATTATTGGGCCGGCCCGACACCATTTACATGGGTCGGACCGACCCATATTTATTAAAGACT
>BQNB010036180.1:0-50328 GCA_026074375.1 Tanacetum coccineum
AAAAGGTTAACAAAATGTTTTCTTAACTTTGTGCTACAAGATGTTTTGCATGCTTCTTGTACACAACTTTGTCACATTTATGTGTATACCCTTATATGAAGTTTTAAGTCTATGCCAGCCAAACCTAGAACACGTGCCTTTGGCTTGACTTCTCTGGTCAGACCTAAGGGCCTTGCCAAACCCATGGCGAATTTTTTTCATAGGTCAGACCTATATCAATTTTCGCACGTTCTGTTTTGGTGGACTTAAATCGAGTTTCCTGGTCAGACCTCGGACCCGAGGCATAAGATGAGACCAAATATGCTTTTGACATTACTATAAGAGTTACTAATGTCATTAGTCTCATAAATCTAAGAGTTGCATTCCATGCAATTAACGCTCGTCGCTTACCTCTTGCCCTACTTGTTTACACGTTGGTCAGACCTTCTGTAATAAGTGGGAGGTCAAGTTGGATCTTAGTCTTATTAGTAATTAATTGGGTAGTTAATTCTTTTAAGAATTTAATTATCGACAATACTAATATTTAAACTTTTTCTAAATTGTAGATGACAACCTCGTCAACTAAAAATTCAGTCTTCAGGGGCTTCTTCGAGAAGCAAAAACTGACTGGACCCAAGTTTATTGATTGGTATAGACAACTTAGGATTGTACTATCAATTGAGGATAAGTTTAATTACCTAGGGCATCCACTTCCTCCTGCTCCTGTAGCTCTTGCGGGTCAGCATGTTGCTCCTGAAATCCTTGCAGCTCATACTACTTGGGTTAAAGGATCAAAAGAGATTGCTAGACTCATGCTCATGACCATGGAGCCAGAGATCCAACGAAATCTGGAAAACCTCCATGCTAATGACATGCTAAAGGAGTTAAAAACTCTGTTTGCCTAGCAAGCAGAGCAGGAGCTTCTTCAGACTACGCGAGATTTTCACTCTTGCAAACAGGAAAAAGGGCAGTCAGTTAGCTCGTATATTCTAAAAATGAAGGGCTATATTGACATGCTAGAGCATTTGGGGCACCCCGTGACACTTGGCCTTGCTGTAAGTCTGATTCTTATCGGTCTACGCAAGGAATTTAATGGGTTTGTGTAGAATTACAACATGCATAGCCTGGGGAAGACAGTTAACGAGTTGCATGCTATGCTAAAGCTCCATGAACAAACTCTTAATCTGCCCAACAACAACGCTCCTGCTCTATATGCTATTCGAGCTGGTAAAGTCCAAAAAGGTAAAAAGCACAACAAACTACAACCCCAAAAAGCTGCCAAGGGATAAAATCATGGGAATGAGAAAAATAAGCACGCTTATGCTCCCAAGCCTAAGATTCCCCCTCCACCCAAGAGGGAAGATCCCGCAAAGGACTCAATCTATCATGAGTGTGGTGAGACAGGACATTGGAAGAGGAACTGTCCTCAGTACTTAGCCGAGTTGCTAAAGAAAAAAAAGAACGCAACCTCTGGAGCTGGTGGTGGTTCAGGTATCTTTGTTATAGAACTCAATACTTTCCTTAACAGATCATGGATCTATGACACTGGTTGTGGTACTCATATTTGTAATACAACGTAGGTCTTAGGGCAAGGTAGGAACAAAAAATGAAGTCGGGGGATCTTAGCTAGTAAGTGGGTAAAAGGTCATTCGTACAGCTGTGGAAAGCATTGGCAACTTTGATTTATCTCTACCTAGCGGATTAGTTATTGTTTTGAACAATTGTAATTATGCTCCATATATTACTAGAGGAGTATTTCAGTTTCCGTTTGTACGAAGTGGTTTTTATTAACCGCTTCGTGAATTAATACAATTTAATTTTATAGGAAATAACATGGTTTATTTTAGATGCTATCCAAGGGATGGTATTTTTGAAATTGATTGTCTAATTCTTTTGCAAATGAAAGTTCTATATATAATGTAAGCCAACAAAGAGTCCAAGGCTAGACTTGGACTTGCTATCCTTTGGCATTGCATATCTTGGAACACATCAGCAAAAAACGCATTGAAAAGTTGCAACACGATGGACTTCTCAATTCAACTGACCTTAGGGCTTTTGAAAAATGCGTTCCTTGTATGTCTGGGAAGATGGCAATGAAACCTTGCACACATCAAGTGGAAATGGCTAAAGACTTACTTGGACTAATACACACCGATGTATGTAGCCCATTTAAGATCACATCAAGACAAGGAGCAAACTACTTCGTCACTTTCACTTACAACTTCAGTCGTTATGGTTATGTTTACTTGTTAAATCATAAACATGAAGTGTTTGAAACCTTCAAGGTTTTTCAAAAAGAAGTAGAAAATCAACTCGGTAAGACCATAAAATCGCTACGTTCTGATCGTGGGGGTGAATATATGAGTCAAGAGTTTTTGGATCATCTCAAGGATCATGGGATTATCGCCCATCGTACTCCTCCTTACACTCCACAACACAATGGTGTGTCAGAGAGGAGAAACAGAACCCTACTAGATATGGTTCGATCTATGATGAGTCAAACAACTCTTCCAAAGTCCTTTTGGGATTATGCTCTTGAGACTGTTGCACGCATTCTCAATATGGTTCCAACTAAGAAGGTTGAAAAGACACCATACGAAGTATGGCATGGGCAAGCCCCTAAGCTATCTTACTTAAAAGTCTGGGGTTGTAAGGCACTTGTTAAGCGAGATACTCTTACCAAGCCTGACAAGTTAGAACCCAGGTCTATTAAGTGTATCTTCATAGGATACCCAAAGGAAACAATGGGATATTCTTTCTACTACCCACCCGAGAACAAAGTCCTTGTTGCTCGGAATGCTGAATTCCTAGAGAATAGTCTTATAAATCAAGAAGCAAGTGGGAGTCTAGAAGATCTTGAAATTATTCAAGAAGAAGATACGCATCCTTCTATAGACACTAGCTTAAATCATGAAGAGGATGATCTAGAAATAGATGAACCTCAAAGTGATATCATTCCCATTCGTAGGTCCACAAGGACACGACGTCCCACAGATCGTATGTGTTTATACATCGATGCTGAGGAACATGAGTTAGGGGATCTCGGTGAACCCGCTAACTATAAAGCTGCATTGTTAGACCCTGAGTCTGATAAATGGCTTAATGCTATGAATGTGGAAATGCAATCCATGAAAGACAACGAAGTTTGGGTCTTAGTTGAACTTCCTCCTAATGGCAAAACCGTTGGTAGCAAGTGGCTCTTTAAGAAAAAGACCGACATGGATGGAGCTGTACACACCTATAAAGCTCGTCTTGTGGCGAAGGGCTATACTCAAACCCTAGGGATTGATTATGAGGAAACCTTCTCTCCTGTTGCAGACATTAGAGCTATTAGGATTCTTATAGCCATAGCTGCGTACTATGACTATGAGATTTGACAAATGGATGTCAAAACTGCCTTCCTCAATGGATATCTCAATGAAGAGGTTTACATGGAGCAACCTGAAGGTTTTGTCAATCCAAAATATCCAAACCGAGTATGCAAGCTGAAACGTTCCATTTATGGGCTTAAGCAAGCATCAAGGCAATGGAATAAGCATTTTGATGATGAAATAAAGAAATTTGGTTTCACTCAAAATCGTGATGAGCCATGTGTATATCTAAAAGCTAGTGGGAGTAATGTCACTTTTCTAATCTTGTATGTCGACGACATATTGATCATGGGACACAACATTCCAATGTTACAAGATGTAAAATCCTACCTTGGAAAGTGTTTTGCTATGAAAGATTTAGGTGAAGCTGCATATATTCTTGGAATCCAGATCTACAGAGATAGATCACGGTGGTTAATTGGCTTATGTCAAAGTGCTTATATCGAGAAAATCTTAAAGCGATTTCACATGGAGAATTCCAAACGTGGAAGTATCCCCATGCAAGATAAGCTTAGATTGAGTAAATCACAAGGTGCCTCTACACCTGCTGAGTTGAAGCGCATGAAAAGTGTATCATATGCCTCGGCTGTGAGTTCTATTATGTATGCTGTGAGATGTACTCGCCCTGATGTTGCGTTCGCTCAGAACATAACAAGCCGATTCCAACAGAATCCAGGTGATCTTCCACTGGACTACGTAAAAGACATTCTGAAGTATCGTCAGAGATACTAAGGACATGTTTCTAGTTTACAAGGGTGATATAAACGAGAGCTCAGGGATTCGTGCGTACACAGATGCCCTTTATATCTGACGGATATGTGTTCGATTTGATGGAGGTGTCTGGCGAATTACTGAAGAGTGCCAAGCAAAATCATTTTCGTCTACTTCAACTGCAAAAGCTGAGTATATTGTTGCTTTTGATGCTTCTAAAGAAGCCGTATGGGTTAGGAAATTCATTTCTAGGCTTGGTGTTGTTCCCACAATTGAAAAACCCATTAATATGTATTGTGATAATACTAATGAGTCTGGAATCACTAAAGGTGTTAGACATTTCCATGCCAAAGTTCACTACCTCCGCAAAGTTATTGAAATGGTTGGTGACAAAAAGTTAAGAAAAATTCACACAGATGACGCAAACTTAGTCTGATACCGTTTACCAAAATGCGTTGACTTTTCTAAAGCATTCAGAACATATTAGGAATATTGGAATGCTTACAGCTAGTAGTCTCATGTAAATCTGTGTTTAATATCATTTGGATAATTGTGGGATGTAAGACAATTTTATTTTCTGATGAATAAAGATACAGGTATTTGTTTATCATTCATATAACAATTGTTTATCCTATATTTGCATATTTAATCCAATGAATGATTTATCATTCTAAATATGTTCATTGTCGGTTAACAATAGTGGAGTATTGTTAACATAATGCAAATTGAGAGTTGGTTATATTCTTGAATATATGATGGTTCCCACCAAACCATATGTTAATCACAAGTGATCGTATTGTACACCCCAACCTTCAATGTTTCTTTATGGATCCAATTTTCATAAGTAAAATTTGAAAATGGTTAGTTAAGTATCCTTAACTTAGAATACAACAAGTTCTGGTATGTGTGGATATCACTTTTTTAATTCTATGTCAAACGCAGTCCTTGAAAAAGTTATTTTATAAAGACAATTATTGTAAGTGATGAGAAGCAGCAGCACAACACTTGTATAAACAAAGATTTGTTCCTCCACTTTGATATATGCAGAATAATACCTTGGCACTCTCCAGAAATTAATCATTATACTTGGTTTGGTCCGAAACCCAAGGGGTAATGCAAGATGAATCTTGATTACATTGTATATCTGTATTGAATTCTATAAACGAACTCTAAATGGTTAAACTATATGGAATGAGTTAGGATCCATATTCATGGTTTAACAATATTTGAGAACAAATGGATGATTATAGCAAGACATAAAATAACCATGCTACTGAGAATGTTTAAGAAACTTGATCTCAGGACACTTCTAGATTAAAAAATCGAATTGAGTGTTGCTAGAGACACGTTATCCTTCGTTAGTACGTGAAGCTGTTTGCTACTCCAACTCCCAAGTGGGAGCTGTTGGATTATGTGAGTTGAACTAGCCGAGTACGACTAGGAGTGTGTGAGCCTATTGGGGGCATACACAAAAAACATTTAGAGTAAGTGTATGTCAACTCTCACGTTAGGTATCTATGTAAAAACCGTTTGAAACCAAAAATCAACTAGACATGAACATGGGGCTGTCTAAATAGTGGTAGTTTAGCTGGAAGGATTCCTAGAGAGATTTCTAGTACACTCAAAGATGGATAAGGACCAAGGAGATGGAATAGGTATGATAAGGTTAAAAGAATGAGAGTTGTTGATAAGTCTTAAACATGTTTTTTAGACTTATCACAATTAGTGTTGAGAGGGTATAAAACCCCTTACCTCTCTCTCATTATACACAAAATTAAGACTCAAGAAAACACAGAAATCATCTTCCATACTTCCTCCATTTATCAACCGAGTTCATAAACCTTCATTAGGGTTTTTGTATTCGTTTCACTCTTATAATCTTTCCAGCAAGTTACGGGCTTCCTCCAAAGATTATACAAGCTATGTTTAGATCCATTAGTGATATAATAGCTTCTGGTCATTTGGTTTATAAGCTAATCAAGTCTGATAGGCATTATATAAACCGATTTTTTTTTTCCCTCTTTCTGAACGTTCTCGGACAACACAGAAAAACAGATCGGAAGCAGTGTCGTCCGATATCGGACAACAAAGGTTTTGGATCTCGGGTGGACAAAGGATCTCGGACAAAACAGAAAACGGGGGTTTTTTTTTGTTTTCTTTTCGGATCATGTTCTCGGGTATTGCTACACTTTTTGTTTGGGTACACGTGAGGTTTGGACTAGCATCCGGGCGTGTTTGTTTACGTGTTTGTGTGAGCACTTGTAGAGGTGACAATTTAGTCACTAGTTTCATACACTTGGTTTCTTTGATTTGCTGGTGACTACGAGGGTATGTTTCTATTTATTTTTCGTGTCCCTTAAATGTGTTTTATATGTATGTTAATTATTTATACTAGACTCGATCTATCCGCTGCGTACTCGTAAGAGTTAAATCGGTTAACTTGATTGTTAAATTCCAACAGAGTCTATGTGGTAGAAGTGGCGAAACCAGTAAAAATAGATTGTGGGGGGCAAAAAAAAATTGTTGACAATAGCAACAAAATGCGAAAGAAAAACTAGGATTGAAATGATAAATCGAGTATTATTACTTAGAGATGAAGGATTTATAAGGTTTTAGAGTGTTGAATGTTGGGTTTTAGTATGTGGGTGGGGGGCAATTTAAACATGCATCCGCCACTGTATGGTGGTGAATTCAAACCATGTAGATTAATCAGCTAAAAGGTTGGAAACCATGGTTAACCAAAATAAAAAATATACACAGTTAAAAACATAATTGGTGTAAGGTCCTTCAAAAATTAAATTGGGCTGTTTAACTAATGAATTCAATAGCTCTATCTCGGCTCTACATTGGTCACTGTAACCTCATTATTGGAGTATATACTCCACACCGGAGCACTTCTATGAATCGTAAAAGCGGGCTTTTTAGACAACGGAATGCTTGCCGTTTCATTGCTCAACATGACGACTACTTCTGACATCGTTGGTCTATCATTCATCATTTCTTGTACACACAGAAGTCCTACATTGATACACTTCACTGCCAGTAGAGGATCGCAGCTGTCCCTCAACGAAGGATCAATTAACTCCACACCTCTGCCATCCATCCAGATTTCCCATGCCTAAAAAGTGTCGAATCCCTCAAACTTTAGTTGCTTTAAATAGTTACTATACAAAAAATCACAACACACTTACCCATTCTGATACTGTAAGCGTGCAATCAGTACCACTATTCCTTTTACCAGTCACAATTTCCAGTAGTAAGACACCGAAGCTAAATACATCTGAATCTCTCACAAATCTCCAAGCATTGCATAATTTCATGGGCCATGTATCCACTACAATGAACAAAATCTCAAATTATTTATACATCATCTAATTCCTGTATTTTACATGCATAAGTTGACTTTTTGACTTACAAGGTACCAACAACTCTGTTTGTTTTGTCTTCAATTTGGTTCATCCCAAAAATTCTTGCCAATCCAAAATATGAAATTTTTATGAGTTAAATCATAATCATATGATCCCTAAAAGAACATTGCATCTTTTATCAAAATCCTATGGATAACTTTGAGCCTAAAATATTTGTGTAGATAAAGAATTCCTTGAGCTATCCCTTCGATTATTTTATATCTCTTGTTCCAATCAAGATTTACACTCTTGGATGGATCTAAGAATAATAGAGTAAACAACAGTTAGCTAGCTGCGTGCCTACGTAAAACAATAGAATTGTTGGGACACATGGGATAACAGAGAATGTACCAAAGAGGAACTTGTCTAGGCTTCGATTTGGCATGTATTCGTACATCAAAATGTTTTCACCTTCTTCCACACAACATCCTAACAGCCTAACAAGATTTGTATGCTGAAGTTTTGCAATAAGTTTCAACTCATTCATAAACTCATCACGTCCTTTTGATGATCTTATTGATAGTCTTTTTACTGTAACTTCTCTGTTTCCAGGCAATGAACCCTGCATTTTATCTTTCTCGTTTTATTGAACAATCACTATTTGATTTCAACAACTGTAGTCCAATTTATGTGGTTATTTAAAGGCTGATGTTCAGGAATTATACCTTGTAAACAGAACCAAAGCCACCCTCTCCAAGCTTGTTTTTGACTGAAAAGGAACCTGTTGCAGCCAATACACTTCTTAAGCTAAATGATACAAGCTCTTCGCTGTTATGTGCGTCCCCAGAGATGGTGCTGATAGAATCAAATCCAAGTAGTTCCCGTCTTATTCTCTCTGCATAAACCGTGATTAGTAATCTTGAACATGAAAAGTAGAGGTGGAAAAGTAGGCTGGCCTAGCGGGAGGGGTAATGGCTCAAAATGAGTTCTCGGTGTCGGTTGAAAAGAGACAGGTTGGGCTGTTTTGCCCGTAGACATTTTTGTTTTCCATTGTGTTCATATTTTTTTTTAACAGTTAACATGTTAATTTGTTAAATAAGATTAAAAGGCTTTATAGTTGCAATTAATTTTGCTATAATTAAATGATTTAGGAGGCTCTAAAGATTAATATTACGCTTTTGGAGACTTTCAGCCTCTTTGTTTATTTTGGCCCTTTTGACCCATTTCTCTCTTAGCTTCTTTTTTCCTTTCAAAAACTTGACCCAATTTGATCCATTAGGGATGAGCCATAACCTAAATCAGACCATCCATAAGTTAACCGGTGAAAATTGCTGCACCTAGTATAATATTTATAGAAATTGTAAAACTCAAAAGTGTTTACCTTACCTTACATCCATCCTTACTTCCAGATGTAGCCAATGACGCTGATAATAAGCAGTCCTATGGAAACAATAGCAACTGCACTTGCAATAAAGCTTTTCCTTATGTGGGTAGATTTATGTCCTTGAATATCATCTACTGCAACCATGGAAGAAAACATAAAGTTTAGTAGTAATTTTCAAAATAGGAGACCAAACACTGTTGTTGAAAAGGAAAAGTAGATGTACCTTGTTTGGAGCTATGAACGCGGACATAGATATGACGACCATTAAAAACATAAGTTTGTAAATCCACAAGCTCTCTGAACCAATTCAAACAAACTATTGTAACTTCATCTGTCACATTCTCATATGCATAAGCTGTACATGAGCAGTTCTTGAAGCATTCTAATTCGCATTCACTAATACTTTGACTCCTTATTGTAACTGCATGATCGGGTAGCTTAATTCCTTCATATTTCACAAACCCGTCCCCATTATCACAGCTCAATGTATTATTCCTCACACATCCACCTGTCCAGTTTCCTACATTCCATGCATTGTGCGATTTAGGCTGGAAACCGTTTAGACAGTTGCAGACAGGAATGGATACATTTTTCTGGCAGAATGTAAATGGACCGCAGTAACCATAAAAGTCACATGTATCTAACGGTTCCTGCCATAGAACTATCCATGCGGTTTGTACCCATATCAGTAGTTGGATCCGCCCGCTAAGAGCCAAGGTGAACCGTGATCTCACCGTGTTTGTAGACATACTGTACACAAGATAAACTTCACCATCATCTTCTACAACGAAACTGAAGTATAATGAAAATCCTTGATAGAATTTAAAAAATCCAGCGGCGTAAGATGAACTAGTAGCATAGACGCCGCTTCTCCAATATAGTTCATCTCCCTTCCAAAGAGAAACCTGATGTCTATTTGGATCTATCCCTATTGAGAACAAACCTGGTCGAGGATCTTCATCATTCACCCATGATGTAAGACGCATTTCTTTACCAGTTTTCTTGTTAGAGCTAATCTTCATGTCAGACACAAACGTGTCTGCACACATCACCATCTTCGCCATGTCTAATGTCCGCGTATATGCCGGACAGGCTAATAGCCCGAATGGGCCACACAAAGCCTAAGCGAACCACTCAAGCCCAATCGAATCATTCCAGACCAAGCAAGCTATTCAAGTCCGAAAGGGCCACAAGTGTCCGAACGGGTCATGAAGTTCCAAACGGGTACGGGACGTCAGCCTAGTAAACAACAAAGCGCTGACTTCATTTCAGAGATCTACAGGACAACGTCATCAAAGAGATAACGTCACCATAAACACAGAAAGATAGTGACAACAACTATTAACATGACGCAACAAAAAGAGATGTCACCATCTAAGACACACGTCGATAGAGACATGAACGAAAGGGGTTCGGTCACCTACCCAGGCAGAAATCGTACATCTCTACAGTGTTTCGACTAGTATAAATACCCTCGTATTTACTATTCAAAGCATAGCATTTACTACACATACATACACACTTATTACTATAGCCTCCTCGACTCCTATATACAGCCCCTTCGGCTCATATTCACATACTTACTCTCACGCCCAGCTTGATTCTTGTCAACACCCGAGGGCGAGTTAACGGGTATATTCTTTCTTACTTTTCAGTAATATCAAGAAGATATTTCACAAGAACGATGGAACGCAGAGTCCCTGACTCAAGGCACCGCGAGTATTTTACCTTAACTTTTTTTGCGCCATCCTTGGGACCCTTTATCTCCATCTACCACTAAGCAAAAGACGGAACATCTGGAGGAGGGCTGACGCTCGAGTTATTTACAGCGATGAAGGGGACTCCCCTCCTCTCACTAAGGAGGCATAATTGAAGGGCACATTTCGGCAATAAAGTCCATAATCAAAGATTATAATCGACAGAACAAGGCTGATCCGATACGTCTGGACTTTGGAACAGACAATATACCTCTAATGGAAGGACGTGTCGCGAGAGGAAAAGATGTCGGCGAGGAAGACTTAAGCAAGCCCTTCAAGGAAAAACTAAAAACACCCCTCACAAGAAGGATCTTGGAGTCACAGACTGGCCCAGAATATGTTATGCCTGCCAACATCATCGCTGTATTGATGGGTCCACTGACTCCAGCCGATCATTTAATCGTTTTCGATAGCAGCGAAACTCAGGAGAATGGCCCATGCCGGTTTGGTGTCGGATGTTTCAGCAAACATTGGACGGAGGAGCCAGGGGCTGGTTCGAGAGTCCCTCCACTCAATAACATTAATGAATGGTATCAACTAAGGGAAGCATTCACCACCAAGATACTCCAATAAGGATGAGCGTGTATACAAAGAGCCCCATGAAACACCATGGTTTGTGAGAAGGGCTCAAAACGAGACCCTACCGGCGTTGCAAGAAAAGAATGGAAACGTGGAAAATGGTCTCAATCATGGGTGTACTGGAGGTCAGTAAAACTCGTCCTTCATGGATTCAATAAAATCTCCTGAACTAGCAAAACGCTTCTCAAGCAACATACCCAAAACCGTTGATGAAATGATGAAAAAGGTGGATGAATTTGTCCGGGCGGAAGAAGCGTATGCCAGCACGGAACTCCCACCAGGAGAGTCGAGGGACATTCATCATCGCCTGTCCTTCCCGACAGGACCACGAGATGTTCATCAGAGATTGACCTTTCCAACCTCCACAAGAAATAACAAGACAATCCGAAGTAGCCAAAGAAGAGACTGACAAGGAAATGATTATTAAAAAACCCTTACAAGTAAGAGACAATTTCAACCTGTGGAGAGCATAAGTGATTACAAAGCTCCCCCATTCCCCAAAGAGACCAGCCAAACAAAGCAGTACCTGTACTTTTCCTTGGACTCTCTTGATCAAATGTACCAAAGAAAATTTAGCTACCGAAATCCCAACTGCAATTTGCCAGCACCAAGACCCAGTGGCAAATCCGTTGAAACAAGGCGACCCCGATAAAACTGTGACTATCCTCAAGTCTAGGGGGGTTTTCCCCCCCAATCAAACAACCCCCCCCACAAAAGAATTGCATACAATTTGAGAAAACAATTGACATAAGCCCTCGAATCAGGAAAGTTTAAATCACTTGAAAAAGGACCAAATTCAAAGCGTATGACAGGGTCAAGGCAGAAAACCCTACCACGTCCGCCCAAAGGGTAATCACAATGGGTCAAATTCTCACCTCCAAATATAAAGAAACGCAAGGACCAGCGAAGCAACAGAGCTTGGATGAACACCCCTTAGGCCCTTCCCAGGGTTCATATCAGATATCCGTTACCTATTAACCTCTAATCATAGAAGCCGAAGTGGAATGTTATCTGGTAGGCTGTGTAAGAGGTGAGTGATTCATCCGTTGAAGTCATGTTTGAACATTTTTTAGAACACTAGCCTGCGAAGGTAATGGCCCGTGACTAAGAGAAACAAAACGGACTATGGTGGCTTCGCCTGCGAGGTGGCGAAACCATTTGGGAAAAATCGATTCTGGAAGTATGTTTTGGGAATGAAGGTCTGAGCAGAAAGATGTCCATGAAATTTTTAGTCGTCCGCGCCCCCTCTCCCTACAACATAATCTTGGGAAGACCAGGGTTGAAAGCACTGCATGCTATTCCATCGACATCCACTCAATGATCATATTCCCCACTCCGAAAGGAATAGCAACTCTGGTAACCCGGCAACGATAATCGCAAGTGCATACTACGAGAAGGAAAGCAAATACAGACAGGAGAAGCAACCGGAACCCATTGAGTGCAGGACACCAGATGAAGGGTCAGACCTTACTGAGCAATATACAAGTTTAATAAATCCCAGCATTCCCAGAATCAAATTATTACCATAGGAGGAAGGACTTTCTCGCAGTTTGCAATGAACCAACAAAAGACCTCCTAATAAATAACATGGAGGATCCTTCGCATGGGAACCTTCTGACATAACCGTGGGTACCTCGAAAGACACAAGAGCACTCCTCAAAAAAAATATTGTAAATCCGTCTTTGGAACCATTCTGCCGAGAAAAGAAGAGACCTTTTTACTCCAAAAAAAGCAAAGCTGTCACTAAAGAGTTAGCCAATGGTGTAAGAGCAAATATTCCCCCCAGTCCAAGTACCCGACATATATCTCTAACCCCAGTTCTAGTCAATAAAGTGATGGTATCATTGGAGGATGTGAATTGATTTTAAAATTATTGAACTCTGCATGCCCAAAGACGATTATCCCTTGCCTATTATGACTGCAAGGGTCCGAAGCGTCATGGGTTTCAAGACAAGTGCTTCCTTGATGCCTGACAAAGTGTACCATCAAATCAGGATGGAAAGAGGCAAAAAAAAAAAAAAAAAAAAAGATGGGAGGAGAAGACAGCCATTTTACACAGAGCAAGGGATCATACATCAACAAGAAGATCCATTTGGTTTTAAATAAATGTCGGGTTGCCACATAACCAACGGTTGGTATGACTCAACATTACAAAGCCAAATAGGAAGGAACCTGAGAACATATGTGGGAAGACATCGTTATTACAAGCAAAATAGAAGATTATCTCTTGGCGGACATTGCAGAAACGTTCGAAAATTTGAAAGCAATAAACATGAAGCTGAATCCAAAAAAATGTTCGTTTGGTGTAAAAAAAGCCAAATTTTTGGGATACATGGTCACATCAGAAGGAATCAGGGCAAACCCCAAAAAGACAAAGGCCATATCGGATCTCACTTCCCCAAAAACATTGAAGGAAATGCAAAGTCTCAGTGGAAAGCTGGCTTCTCTAAATCGGTTCCTGGCCAAATCAGCCGAAAGGGCTCTCCCTTTCTTCAACACCCTCAAAAATATAACAAAAGAAAACAAACATGAGTACCGGTGGACCCCGGAGGCAGAAGAGGCTTTTCAGCAGATGAAGAGGCTGATAATATCCCTTCCATCATTAACACCACCCTTTCCGAAGGAGACACTGTATGCATACCTAGCAGTGGCAAAGGAGGCTGTCTCAGCAGTACTGCTGACAGATCGAAACGGAAGACAATGCCCAGTCCAGTATGTGAGCAGAACGCTAAATGATGCCGAAAAGAATTATTCCCCTCTGGAAAAGCTGGCCCTTTCCTTAGTTAACATGACGAGGAGGCTAAGAAGGTACTTTGAAGCTCATCCTGTCAAGGTCATTACGGACCAACCCATAAAAAATATACTTAGCAGAACAGAAGCCTCAGGGAAGTTAGCCAAGTACGCTGTGGAGATAGGGACATACAAAATTTCATTCATACCCAGGAATGCTATAAAAGGCCAAGTCCTGGCAGATTTCCTGTCAGATGCTCCGGATGGAGAGGCAGAAGAAGAGTACTTTCGAATGCCCGAAGTACCACCTGAGGTAGACGACACTGAAGTCTGGACACTCTTCACGGACGGAGCGGCCAGTCTGAAGGGCATCAGAACAGTTTCTTGGTGTCTAAATGAACCTAGGTGTGTTTTGGAGTATACTTATGCTCTTCGGTTAACATTTGTCAGTACCAACAATGAAGCAGAGTACGAAGCTCTCCTCGCAGGGTTACGCATTGCAAGAAAAATGAAGGTGTCAGGCATAGAGGT
This sequence comes from Tanacetum coccineum, assembly GCA_026074375.1. Lineage (NCBI taxonomy): Eukaryota > Viridiplantae > Streptophyta > Magnoliopsida > Asterales > Asteraceae > Tanacetum > Tanacetum coccineum. The sequence continues at coordinate 14,390 of BQNB010036180.1, forward strand.
GAAGGTAGACTCCAAATTGGTTGCTAATCAAATCAATGGGACATATGAAGCTACCAAAGAGTCAATGATCAAGTATTTGGCCAAAGCCAAGGAGTTCATCTCAGAATTCAAGACATTTTCCATTGAGAACATACCGAGAGAAGATAATCAGAAGGCGGAATAATTTAAGCAAGCTGCCATAGTTCCTTTCCAGCACCTCCCAAAGAGATTTAGTTGAAGTTTCACAATGACATCAAGCCGACCTAAGGAGGTGCAAACCATTGTGGAAGAGGAAGGGGAGAATTAGATGACTCCCATCATCAAATACTTAGAAGAAGGAATAGTCCCTTCGGACAAAAATGAAGCACGGTCCTTGCGTGCCAAGATAAGCCAATAAGTATATGAGTCAGGAGTACTGTTCAAAAAGGATACTGGTCCCCATGTTGAGGTTTGAGGGTCCTTTACAACCAAACTAATAATCCGGGAAATCCACATGGTATCTTGTGAATCACTAGGCCAATATCATTGGTCCAGGAAGCCATGCGGCAAGGTTATTACTGGCCCATAATGCATGCTGATGCTAGAAAAGAGGTAGATAAATGTGACTCATGCCAGATTCATTCCCCGATTCCAAGACTCCTCAAGACACCACATAGACATCTCGTCTATGGCTCCCTGGCCCTTTTAACATGGGGGGATGGACATTCCTAGGACCGACTGACACCCAGCCAGAGGAGAGTCCAAGTTTGTTATTGTAGCAATTGACTATTTCACTAAGTGGATAGAAGCAAAGCCTCTAGTCAAAATAACAAGTAAAGAGGTGATCTGCTTTGTTATGGGCAACATCATTTGCAGGTTTGGCCTTCTAAGGATAATTGTCACAGATAATGGAGCACAGTTGGTAAATGAGCCATTCAAAGGGTGGTGCACCAGATTCAAGATCCAACAGATGAACACCTCAGTAGCCCACCACCCAATGCCAACTGTATAATGGAAAGGGCCAATAGAAGCCACATGGAAGGATCAAGACCAGGCTAGGAAGGAAAAAGCGGCTCGTGTAAAACGATCCCAAATGTGGCTATGGGCTCACAGGACCTCAATCAAACAAAGCAATGGTGAAACTCCTTTCAGTTTAACCTATGGAAGTGAAGCGGTCATCCCGGCCAGAGATAGTAATCCCATCTAATCAAAACCTTAAATGAAACTGGGAGAATACAATGAGGAGGAGCAGCGTTTGAATTTAGATTTGTTGCAGGAAAGAAGAGAAGCAGCTGCTATACGTGAGGCCAAGTACAAAACAAAGATGGAACAGTACTATAACAAGAAGGTCCGCCCAGCTGGTTTTAGGCTTGGAGAATTTGTGTATCAAAGGAATGAAGCAAGCAGGATGGAGAATGAAGGAAAGTTGGGACCAAATTGGGAAGGCCCATATAATAGTTCACAGAAGCATCACGAGAATGTCATCTTAAAGCTGCAACAATGGAGGATAAGGTGGTGCCTCGAACATGGCACGCAGTTAATTTACGCAAATGCTACTTGTAGGATTTATTGTTTTATGAATTCTGTATTTGCGAATGCTAATTAATTAATATTATAGCCTTTCCTCCTAGTTCAAAAGGAGAAGGCAATTTTCTAATATTATTTATAACACCTCGTGTTTTAGGTCATTGTATGAAATTATGTAATTCATAATTTATTTTTAGGGTTTTACGCATTTGCTCTTAAACCGTAAACGTTAAGTTAAATCGCGTAAACTAAAAATGATCATTCAATGTAAACGGGCATTAAACGATTAAATGTTTACATCAAGCAAGTGTTATATGATTATTTAGAGGATAATTTAATAAACAATTGTTCATGCTTATTTTTATTGGACTACTTAAAATGCTTACGTTTCGCGTCAAAGACGCGTTTCGGCATTCCCGGAAGCACCAAAACCTAACTACGCTTAAACGAATACCCACGATTATACCCAATACCCAAAATAATCAATATAACATCACATGGGAGCCTATGTGGCCGAAATTTTCAAGATAGGACCAAGAATTATCAACTTGCTCAAAATATCTAGATTAAGAAAGATCATAGCTTATCAAAATAAGCCTTAGCTTCTTCCATAAGCTTGGCCACCTTGCATGCTTCCACTTGACACAAATATCTTCTCCAAGTAGTATAAATACCATGCATATGTGAGCTAAGAAGGCATAATACATTTTCCTTATCAAAGAAATCACAAAAACTCTTCTCTTGTCTCTCTATACCCCACGGCTCAATACCCTCTCCAAACCAAATCCATAGCTTGATTTTCTATCATTATACAAGCATACACACATCATATCTAAGGTATTCTAAGAAGGTTTCAAGAGTTGGTTAACCATTTGCAAGGAAGGAATCAAGAAAAGAAAGAAAGGGTTACTTGGGAAAAATTAGGGTTTCATACTAATTTTTCAAGCCAAGAGTTTAAATCACAAGGGTGTGATTGGTTTTCTTTTCTCTACTCATCCACACAAGGTTATATATAAAGCTTAATCATTTCATAACTAAGATTTTATGTGTTCATATGTTATACTTAGTTAAATCACCATCTAGGGTACTTTTGAATATGTGAAATGGATTTTTGCATATGATCATTATTTTGTACACTTATTTATATGTTATATGAATGTTAATATGATGTTAGAATGGTAGTATAACTCTTGTACACACTTGGTTAAGTATAACATGTTTATGAACAAATTAGGGTTTTAAAAGATTTACTTAATAAATTACAAGTGAAAATGGTAAAATAACATGTTAATCTTGTTATCTTGGACTCACATGAGCAAAGTATGAACTAATGAATTTAATATATGTAATACATAAGATATAATTGTTGTAAAGTAGTTGTAACTAAGTGTTGAATCTTAACGGTATAAAAATCAAGCTTAAAACATGTCTAAATCACAAAACCTCAAACTTTCTGTTTTGGTTCGATTTTGAAAGCACCCATATTATGTTTTATAAAGATAGTACATCTCATGAGGATTCCAAAATGATAAGAAACTCGAAAATCCGATTTATAACGAAGAAGATACGCTAGTTACAAGTTTACGACGCTAAATACTTTATAAAACAAATTTTATAAAAGTTACTATTCATGGCAGAAACTTATACTTTATAAACATCAATAATATGATAAAACTTTCAATTATGAGAACGTGTTCGAAAGAATCGCTAAAAACGGAGCTATAACGAATAAGATACGGCTAAAACGGGTTTTACGTTAATTAAAAGTATAAAAACGATTATATAGCTGTTATGAACAGTAAAAACACTATTCATCACAGAATCTCAAAAACCTAAGAATGTGATTTTATGATCACTCGTCTTAATACGAAAGCGTGGGCGTAAGAAACGCGAGAAACGGGCTTAAAACGACAAAGTTATGTCATTTTTACTAAAGGCGTAATTATAAACGTTTTTACTTTATAATTACGATTTCACTTAAACAAATAGATGGTGATATAGCTATATAGATTATATATGTTATTAGTTATCAGCGGAAACCTCAGGGAAGTTAGCCAAGTACGCTGTGGAGATAGGGACATACAAAATTTCATTCATACTCAGGAATGCTATAAAAGGCCAAGTCATGGCAGATTTCCTATCCGATGCTCCGGATGGAGAGGCAGAGGAGGAATACTTTCGAATGCCCGAAGTGCCACCTGAGATAGATGACACTGAAGTCTGGACACTCTTCACGGACGGAGCAGCCAGTCTAAAAGGCTCAGGAGCAGGTCTTGTGTTAATTGGACCTAGTGGTTTGGAGTATACTTATGCCCTTCGGTTAACATTTGTTAGTACCAACAACGAAGCAGAGTACGAAGCTCTCCTAGCGGGATTACGCATTGCAAGAAAAATGAAGGTGTCAGGCATAGAGGTGAAAGTAGACTCCAAATTGGTTGCTAATCAAATCAACGGGGCATATGAAGCTACCAAAGAGTCAAGTCAAAGTATTTGGCCCAAAGCCAGGAGTTCATTCAGAATTACAAGACTTCTCCATCGACGTACATTACCGAGAGAGGATAATCAGAAGGCGGATATTTTAAGCAAACTGGCCACAGTTCCTTTCAGTCACCTCACCAAAGAGATTCTAGTTGAAGTTCTCAATGAACGATCAACCGACGCCAAGGAGGTGCAAACCATTGTGGAAGAGGAAGGGGATAATTGGATGACTCCCATCATCAAATATTTGGAAGAAGGAATAGTCCCTTCGGACAAAAATGAGGCACGGTCCTTGCGTGCCAAGATAAGTCAATACGTGATAGAGTCAGGGATACTGTTCAAAAAAGGATACTTGGTCCCGATGTTGAGGTGCGTGGGTCCTTTGCAAGCAAACTATGTAATTCGGGAAATCCACATGGGATCCTGTGGAATGCACATAGGCCCAAGAGCAGTGGTCAGGAAAGCAATGCGTCAAGGCTATTACTGGCCCACGATGCATGCTGATGCTAAAGAAGTAGTAGACAAGTGTGACTCATGCCAAATTCATTCCTCGGTTCCAAGACTCCCAAAGACACACATGACATCCATCATGGCTCCTTGGCCCTTTTATCAATCGTGGGATACTCCATAAGTAAGGAAGCACTCCTAGGACCGTTGACACCAGCTAGAGAAGAGTCCCCAAGTTTGTTATGGTAGCAATTGACTATTTGCACTAAGTGGATAGAGCGAAGCCATCCTAGTCAAAATAACAGTAATGAGGTGATCCGTTTCTGTTCTTTATTTCATCATATGGAACATCATGGCAAGGTTTGGACTTCCAAGGTAAATTGTCACAGTCAATGGAGGCACAGTTGGGTATATTGAGCCTTCAAAGGGTGCCGTTGCACCAGATTCAATGATCCAACAGATGAACACTCTGTAGCCCACCCCATGCCAATGGTTTAGTGAAAGAGCAAATAGATGCCTCATGGAGGGGATCTAGACCAGGCTAGTTTTGGAACAGGCTGGATCTGGGTAGACGAGCTGCCCAAATGTGCCTATGGGCCTCACAGGATCCTCAATCAAACAAGCAATGGTGAAACTCCTTCTAGTGTAAACCTATGGAAGTGAAGCGAGTCATCCTAGCTGAGATAGGAAAATCCATCTTATCGAACTTAAAGATACGGAGGATTACAATGAGGTAGGAGCAGCGTTTGAATCTAGATTTGTTGCAGGAAAGAAGAGAAGCAGCTTGCACTGTTACGCAGAGGCCAGGATACAAACCAAAAAGATGGGATATCTATCGGTGCTTCGTACTATAACGAGAACGGATTTTATAGTTCCATCCGACCCAGCTGGATTTTATGGCCGGGGTGTTCTGTGTCTGAGATTGTGTATCAGAAGGATATAATAGAAAGCAAGCTATGATGGAGAATGAAGGAAAGTTGGGACCAAAAATGGCACAGGTCATATAGAGTCACAGAAGCATTCGAGATGGCTCGTTTACCAAGTCTGCAAACACATGGAGGATATAAGGTGGTGCCCTCGAAACATGCAGCACGCAGTAATTTACGCAAATGCTACTTGTAGGTTATTGTTTTTATGAATTTTGTTATGTGCGATGAAACGACTAATTAATTAACTATTTTTTATAGCCGTTCTTTCTAGTTCAAAAGAGGGCTAATAATTTTACTATATTCTGTTGGCAATAATTGGTACGGAGGTGGATTCCGTACTCTCGGACAAAATAAATTCTTACGCGACAACCAAGTAACAGAGGGTTAAAAAATTGATAAGGATGGCGAACATACCATCCTGGACATAAAATTAAATCCCACAGACAACCAAGTACAGGGTAAAAATGTATGAGGAAGGGACAGCCCACTTGACAAAATAAATCCCACCGCAAACCAAGTCAATGAGGTGTTAAGTGGTAGTGTTTTCGTTGTCGGTAGGGTGTGGTTTTTGTGTTGTGCTTGTTGTGGTAATGTGTATTGGAGTGGTTTATTTGTACGTGGTAATTATTGTTTAAATATGTTCGTGTGTGTTTTAGGTGTTTTATTTTTTTTGCGTATGTTGTTAAAGGTATTGTGTATGTGGTATGTATTTAGTGTAGTTGTTTTTTAGTTGGGTTAGTGTTTTGTGGTTAATATAAATGTGTGGTGGTTAGTTGTGTGGTAGGTTGTTAGTAATTAGTGGGTGTTGTATATGTAAGTTGGTTTTTGTTCGTGTTTTTTTTTATAGTGTTATGTAGTGTAATAGTGGTCGTAGTTATGTTGTTGTTGTAATTAGGTTTTGGTGGTATTTTTAGCCAGGTGTGTGTAAAGAGTACAGTTTCGGGTGTTGGTATAGTGTTTTATTAGTTGTAAGAGGGTTTAAGTGTTCGTTATGTACGTTAATTTTGGTTTTTGTTTTTGTTTGTTAGTTATTTTTTTAATTTGTATGTATAGTTTGGTGTGTTAAATAGGGTTTAAGTAATGTGCGTTCTGGTAGTTGTTATTGGTAAGTAATACGTTATGTAAAGTTGGTTGTTGGGTTTAATAAGTGTACGTTTTGCGTGTCGGGGTTTGGGAAGTATTACTTTAATTAATGTTTTAGTAAAGTTAGGTTGGTTTTTTGTTTTAAGTAATTAGTTAGTTAGTATGTTATGTGTTTCGGGATATTTTTACGGTTTTGTTTAATGGTAGGTATGTTAGTTTGGTTGGCTAATTTGTTTATGATGTTATTTTTTGGTATATTTTTTTGTTGTGTGGTAGGTATTTGTAATTTTAGTGTTTAATAAGTGTGTATATTATTGTAATGTTTTTTATTGTGTAAGGTCGGTAATGTTTTATTGTGTTAGTGTTGTTTTTGGGTGTTGTGGTAAGTTAGTAAAGTTGGTTGTGTTTATGGTTTTTGGTAAGGTGTTTGTTGTATGGTTAGTTATATTAGTTAAGTAAATAAATCTCGTAGGTTGTGTGTAGTTTAGTTAGTTTTGTTGGTATATATTGTTGGTTAGTGTATGTTAGGGTGTAATAAGTGTGTTTGGTGTTTAGTATGTGTTTTAGTGTGTTGTTTTATGTATTGTTAAGTGTAGTTCGTGTGGTTTGTGTTGTTGGTCGTTGTTTTGTTAGTAGGTGTAAGTGTGTATGGAGTTGTTGGTTATGGTGTAGTATTAAATGGTGATGGTTGGGGGGTGTTGTGGTTGGTGGGTTTATATGTTGTTATGTTAGGTGGTATATGGTTTAGGTGTTATGTGTATTGGAAGTGTTGTTGTATTAGCGTTTTTTACGTTATGGTAAATAAATGTTTAGGCGTTGTTTGGGTATGGTTTATAGTGTTTAAAAGTTTGTTGGTATAAGAGTAATAACATATCTTACAAGTTGCAAACAATGGAGGATAAGGTGGTGCCTCGAACATGGCACGCAGTTAATTTACGCAAATGCTACTTGTAGGATTTATTGTTTTAGGAATTCTGTATTTGCGAACGCTAATTCATTAATATTATAGCCTTTCCTTCTAGTTCAAAAGGAGAAGGCAATTTTCCAATATTTGTTGCAATAATTGGACGGACGGATCGCCACCTCCGGACAAAATAAATCCCACAGACAACCAAGTCACAGGGTAAAAAAGATAAGGAAGGGCACAGCCCCTCCGGAAAAAATAAATCCCACAGACAACCAAGTCACAGGGTAAAAATGATAAGGAAGGGCACAGCCCCTCCGGACAAAATAAACCCCACAGACAGCCAAGTCACAGGGTAAAAATGATAAGGAAGGGCACAGCCCCTCCGGACAAAATAAACCCCACAGACAGCCAAGTCAAAGGGTAAAAATGGTGTGGAAAGGCACAGCCCCTCCGGACGTAAAAAACCCCACAGACAACCAAGTCACAGGGTAAAAATGGTAAGGAAGGGCACAGCCCCTCCGGACAAAATAAATCCCACAGATAGCTCAGGGTAAGTCAGCACAAACTACACAAACACCAAGTCGCAAAAAAAAGTAGAAGAAAGGGCAAAATCCCTTCAGACGAAACATATGGTACATATGGCAAAACCTCCTCGGATGAAGCGACCTCACGGTAGCTCAACCTATTGAGAGTCAACCCATTCGAATACAAGTGGAATAAGCAGATAAGTGAGGAATCAAGTGCGACAAAGGCAAATTTACAACGGCACCAGAATAAGTTACAATTATCAGGCCCAAAAAGGGGACATTTGTTCAAAGTTACAAACAATTCAAAACAAGACCTATCTATTACAAATTACAAAAGCTAAGTCTTCTTAGACGGAGGAGCTTTGGAACCTCTGGAAGCATGTTCGGAAACAGGGTCTTGAAGAGAAGGACCAGTCTTGGACTTTGAAAACTCTCGAGAGATTGTCTCTTTTGAACCGGCCACCTCCGCGGCCCTAACAAGTTTGGGGGCAAAGGCAATACCCCCAGAACTAGCCTTAGGAGCATCCTGGGGAGGAGGGGCAGGATGAAGTTTTAAGAGATCTTGCACCGGCTTCTCAGAGAGATGAGAGATACGACCCACATACGAATAAGTCTTGGAAAACAACCTCTCGTATTCAGCATTCATTTTCTTATCGGAGTAAGGATCAAACCCGTTCATCCTCATCATAATCTCACGGAGCTCCTCTTCGGACCTCGCCTCAGCCAGACCTTGTCCCCATCCAGTCTGGAGTGCATAGTTGAAAGGAACAGAGAGACTTTGTTTATATTCATGGCTCTTTAGGAGACGTCCGACCACAGTGGGAATGAGTTTCTTAATAGCATCAGTCTTCTCTCTATTGGCAAAGGCAAGTTAGGTCCGGAGCTCCTCATTTTTTGAGAGTCTGTCACTAGAAACCCTTTCAGCATAAACCAATGCAGAGTCTTTTTGAGCAAGCTGGCCTTCCAGGTCTTTCACAGCAGAAGAATGGACCTCATCGGCACTTTTCAATTGTTGCTCCAACTCTTTGATCCGAAGGGCCTGTTCGGCATTAGTAGCCATCAAACTATCCTTTTCATCCTTTTCGGCCCGAACAAACAGCAAAACACCTCAAAACACTGGGCATGCTCCGACGCGGAGTTCTCTATGCCTCTCAGACAAAGTGTATTATTAGGAAATTTTGAACGACATTAAGTCTTCTCGGTTCGAACAAATAATCCGCGAGTCTCAAACGCTCTTCAAGGCATGGTGGGTGTCATAAAGAGACCAGAACTGACGGAGAGCGTGGTGCCTGTCTATAGCACCCTGACGGGCCCCCCCCATAAGGTAAACAGCCTTCCAAACAACATTGGTTACCTTGGCCCGTGTGCAGAAGCACAGGCCCAACTCTCCGTCGTTTGATCTCTTTTTGACACCCACCATCCGTTGCAAGCAGAGTCTATGAACGACGCGGAGTCACTTGTTCGAACCCGAGAAACTTGAATGTCGTTTCAAAATTTCTATAACACATTGTCGGAAGAGCATAGAAACTCCGCGAGGAGCATGCCCAGTGTGCTGAGGTGTCTTGGTCTGTTGGATCGGCCGAAAAGGATAGTGTTGTTGCGGCGACTAATTGCAACAGACTCCTTCGATCAAAGAGTTGGAGCTACATTGAAGAGGGCCGATGATCCATTCATCTGTTGGGAAAGACTGGAAGGCCAGCATTGCTCAAAAAAACTCGCATTGGTTTTTATTCTGAAAGGATTTCTAGGGACTAACCTCGAAAATGAGAGCTTCCGGAAACCAACTTGCCTTTGCCAAAAGCGGAGAAAACTGATGCTTATTAAGGAACCTCCATTACCCATCTGTTTGACGTACTCCTAAAGGACCATGAAATACAAACAATCTCTATTTCCTTTTACACCTATGCACTCAGACTGGATGTGACTAATGTCATGGCGGAGCAGATCCGAAGCGGAGCGCCGTGAATTATATAGAGTTGAACGGTTTGCTCCTGACTCCGGATAAAAAATGAATGCTGAATACGAGGAGGTGAATTTTCCAAGACTTATAGTAGTCGTATAAGGTCGTATCTCTCAGATCATCTCTGAGAAGCCGTGGCATAGATTCTCTTAATACATCATTCCTGCCCCTCCTCCCCAGATGCTCTTAAGCTAGTTCTGGGGTATCTTGGCCTTAGCCCCCCAACTTGTTAGCCGCGAGGTGGCCGTTCATAAAGAGACATCTCTCGAGATTTCACACGCCAAGACTGGTCCTGCTCTTCAAGACCTTTTTCCGAACATGCTTCCAGAGGTTACCAAAGCTCCGTCCCTCTAAGAACTTACTTTTGGAATTGTACTAGATAGGTCTTTGTTTTGAATTGTTTTTGTAATTTTGAACGAAATAGTCCACCTTTTTGGGCCTGACTACATTGTAACTTAATTCATGGGGCCGTTGTAAAAGTGCCTTCGGTCGCATGTATTTTTCTTGAATCCTCACATATCTTCTTATTCCACTTGTATCGAATGCGGTGATGACTCTGAAACAAGAGGTAGGCTTCCGTAGTCGCTTCCAATCCAGGATGGTTTTGCCATATTACCCATTTTTCAGTGTGGAAGGGATTTGAGCCCTTGCTTCTACTTTCTTAGCTTTTTCTTTTTGCGACTTGGTGTTTTTCTGTAGTTTGTGCTGACTTACCTGAGCTATCTGTGGGAGTTATTTTGTACCCGAGACAGCTGTGTCCCCTTGCCATATCGTTTTTAACCCTCTTTGACTTGGTTTGTCTGTGGGTTTTTTACGTCCGAAGGGCTGTGCCTTTCCTTACCATGTTAACCTAGTGACTGGCTTCTGTGGTGGTTTAATTGTCCGGTAGGATGTCCTTCGTATCATCTTTTAACAGACCTCCGTGTGACTTTGCTGTCTGGGTGTATTATTTCTCGTCTGGAAGCTGTCCCCTTCCTTATCATTTTTACCCATGAACATTGGTGCTGTGGGATTTTATTTTTTCCGGAGGGCTGTGCCAATCCTATCAGAGGGGGTAGGGGCGTGGCCGGGACCTTGGTTGTCTGGGTGTTTAAGTGTTCCGGAGGAGGCTGGCCCCTTCCTTACTTTTTTACCCCTGATGACTTGGTTTTGTCTGTGGGGTTTAATTTTTGCCGATGGTTTGTGCCCTATCCTTATCTGTTTTACCCTGTGACTTTGGTTGTCTGTGATTTACTGTTTTTATCGGAGGGCTGTGACCCAGTCTCCGTACTTTTTCTGTACCTGTACTTGTTGCCTTGGGATTTATTTTGTCCGAGAGGTGCGATCCGTCCTGTCCACATTGCAACAAATAATTTCGAACATTGCCTTCTCCTTAGGAACGTAGAAGGAAAGGCTGCAATTATTACTGAATTACAGCGTCGCAAATACAGCGAAGTTCCCGAAAACCTATAAATCCTACAAGTAGCATTTGCGTAAATTAACTCCCCTCTACCCTCCCCCCCCTGCGTGTCCAGTGTTCGAAGGCACCACCATATCCCTCCATTGTCTTTGTACTTTGTAAGGCGTTTCTCGAACGCTCTCTGTGACTCAGATGGGCCTTCCCAATTTTGGTCCCAACTTTCGACTTCATTCTCCACCTCTGCTCATTCCTTCAATACACAAACTCTCGCAGCCTAATAACCAACTGTCACCCTCTTGTTAAGAGCACGGTTGCCATCTTTATTTGGACTTGGCCTCACGTACGGCATCCGCTTCTCTTATGTCATGCAACAAATCGAGATTCCAAACGTTGCCATCCTCAGTTGTATTCCTCCCGTCTCATATGGGTTCTGAATAAGATGGGATTCCTATCTCGGCCGTGTTAGTAAGATTCACCCTTTGAACAATATCCGGAGCATGCGTAAAATGGGAAAAAGAAAAGTTTTCCATATAAGTTAGAGAGAGAAAAGAGATGGGAAGAGTGTGTGTGTTGAGAGAAAAACACACACACATACACTTTTACAAAAGTGAGCTTCACCCCTCCATGGAAGTATGAAGGGGGTATTTATAGTCCTAGTGACATACAACTATCATACTTAGTCATTATTAGTCCCTATATGTCACACTATAAATGAACTAGTGTAATTCCGAATATGTCACCGTATTTTAAGGCTAACAATCTTCCCCCAATATGTGGACACATACGGAATTACTTACAATGTTCCTATCATGTACAAATACAACAGAAATAAAGTCTTCCATAGCACTTCCAACGCTGAAGATATCTTCTGAGTTCTCCTTGTCTTGAAACTTGTACTCCAGCTTGGATCTTCATCGTCTTTACTTGTACAGGAACCAGTATGCATGAACTAGATTAACTTCCCCCCAGTCCATGCAGCATGTCTTGAAAAGCTTTCTTCATAGACTCCTTTTTGGCGAAGTTTCTGAATCAGCTTCCCCCCAAACCAACATCCCTATCTTAAGCAGATTCTGAAACATTGATGTAGCTTGAACAATCTTCTACTTGTCATCAAAGTGCACAGCGGAATTTTGTAGAAGTCAAACCACACCAACGACCACTGCTTCTTGTCATCAGGGCTTGGTGAATATTCGTTCAGGGGTGCATGCGAGAAATCAGCAACAATTCTTCTCACGTATGCAGAATACTTCATAAACCATACTAAGTAAAGTAGTCTACACTACTTCCCCCTGGAAGTTGACACGGTAACATCAAAGTCAATTAAGTCCCGGATGTACACATTTTCCCCCATGATGGTTGCGAACTCTCGGAAGCATCATTGTCGTGTACGTTCATATACTCGAGAAGTTCTTGTCATAAGCACAAATCTTGATATACAAAAGAATCATTACCCTCTTGACTTCAGAAACCGTAGAGGAGATGAAGCAAGAATCAAGAACACTTGGTATAATCAAGGTCTTGTGAATGAATGTCATCGAAGAACTTTGAAGATTTTGCTTAGACTGTGAAGTATCTTTGTCTTGGAATAGCACAAAAATACCCGTGAGAAGTGCTGATTACATCTCAACCTTTAAACTCTCTGGCTAACTTACCAACCTCGTATTCTGTAGGCTATTGTCGTGATCACATGGTGAAGTAAACCCGATATATCAAACTTGAAACTGAAGTAAAATCCCCCAAATTTGTTACTTAATCTTGCACTATTGTTGATTGAAGAACGGTGCAGAAGAAAATCTCTAAGTACCTTATACTCCATCAAAAGTATAAGAAGTACAACACCTCTTGAAATTATCCACATCGACATCTGCGTGTGACACTGAGTACTACAACGTAACTCCTTTAAGTGATAGTTGTCCAGGTCTTCATCCAACCACCCCTTGACCGCTGGAAACTAGATAATCCAAGTCTTAATCATAAGTATACGTTTGAGCAAAGTCATCATTCAATTGAAAATCAGATAGAAAGTTCTCGATTGATGAAATAGTTGACCCTTGTGATATTCAAACTTTAATCGACAAATAACGGATACCAAATAACTTCGTGATCACTTGTCATCATAATTCGAATCTCTAGCCGTTTGTCATTTATCGAATCTCTTCAGGATCATTTTAGCGTTATGTATCATGTTTGTTGTTTGTTTGTTGTTGTTTAAGAATGTCGTTAAACTAGAACAAATGGTATTTTGAATTGTCGTTAACGAATCCACATTTGTCTAATTCAACTTGTCGTGATAGCATTTTATTCCCGGTTTAATCCAAAAATTACTAGCCCACTACTAGGTAATATTCAGATTTAAAACATCAATTCCAACCCACTTACTTAAAATTCATCGGCCCATATTTGTATAATACCATAACTGGCCTTAGCACAAAAAATCAATACCTGGTCCATCACCAGACAAATACAAATTCGGCCCAAAATTACCACAAACCCATGTGCAAAATCACAACCCGGGTCCATATACAAATCTATAACCTTGGCCTAGAAAGAGAAATAGGAAATAAATCTCCCTTATAATTAGGGTTGCACTAACCCTAATCTCTTTTATCATCCGCCACATTCTATTCTCTTTCACTCAATGCAAACACAAAATCAAATAACCCTAATCTCTTATCAACCTCCTCTCTCCTCCTATGCATCCACCATTGATCAAACCTTCTCATCACATATCATAGTTACTCAAAATAAGCATCTACCAAAAGCTAAAACATATTATCATTCGTGTGATCCAACCCAGACGAATCACTTCTTGTTTTTTTACACGAAATGAAACAACCTCAATTATTTTGGAGTACAATCGATGCAAAGTCTTCAAGATCTCTTAAGAGGTCTCAGGTAGGTTTGAAGGTTGTTGATGTTTTAGTTTGAGTCTTTGAATCGAAACAAAGTAAGAACGAAACTTTCTTGTTTTTTCGTTCTTGCTTTTATATACGAATATAAGGTTTGTGATGATATTTCTACCGTGCTTTTGATCTTTAGAGGTCTTCATATCAATGAAGGAGCACGAAAATAGAAAGGCTGAGATCTTAGTTAATTTTTTTTTGAGTCTTTGATGGGAGATGAGATAGGTTAAATATGGAGTTAGATTTGATATGTGAAGGATGTTGATGTTGTAATGGGATTTTTGATTGTGACGAGGGGTTAGATGTTATAATTGATGGATGATGTTGTTTAGCTGCTGTTGATGTTGGTTGTAGTAGTTTGGTTCAAGTTAATTGAGTCTTTTGTCTTTCTGTTGACTTATTATGGCCAGACTCGTTAGAGTTGACCAGGTCAGCTCGGAAATTAAATTATAAAAAATACTAAACTAATTTTAAAAATTCTGAGAAAATTACCTAAAATACTAGACCCTAAAAATATCCTAAGAAAAATAAGAAGCCATAAATTCAGCTTATAAATAGCGAAAATAACTTAAACTAGCTTATACGCTAAAAGTCAAAACTAGTAAATTTGAATTAAATCTTGCAACCTATGACTGGATAGCCCTGTAGGGCCGAGTGGTAAGTGTGTTGTGTTGTGAGCGTGAGGGGAGGGGTTCGAGTCCCACTCCCACCCTTTTTTTTATATTGCTACAGTAACTTTTTAACCTCAAATTTTTTTTTACACAAACTTATAGAGCACACGACAATAAGCATTTAATATAACTACAACTATTTCTTAAAGCCAACAAATAAGCTGGAAAAGTGCAAAAAGGATAGACAGGAAAGCTAAAATAGCACAAGCTCAAATTCTATTTTCTTTTTGGATTTTAAGACAAATATAATCAAAAGAAAAGAGTAAATAAGCAAGGGCAGTACAATCCTAATCCTAATAAGCTAATGCTGATAAAAAATAAGCTAAAGTTATGAAGTAAATAAGCACTAAATGGGTGGGCAGACTTAACTATTCTAAAGCTAAGGCAAAGAAAAAGTAAGCCAACTAGGGGCTTATAAGGGGAAATAAGCTAAAGCAAAGGGAACCTAGTTAAGGCAGAGGGATATCTAAACTAAATAGGCAAGCTAAAACTAGAATAAGCTGTAAAGATTGAGCCAATAAGCCAGGAAACTCAAAATAAGCTCTAAGCCTAAGCCTACACAAAATGGTCAAAATGGGTACTTAGGGGCTAATTTTAAGCACTCTAAAGGGGCTCCTAAGGTGAATGTCCTACATAAGCTTATAGAGGGGCTTATTTGCTCTCTATAAGAGCCAAGAACTAAGAGTAAGGATCACAAATAAGCAATGAAAAGGGCACCAAAGGGTGCTGTTTTGCACCAGGGGAGGTGCTTAATGCAGTCTACAAATGGCTATTTAGAGCTTATGAAAAAGCTCTCAAATAAGCTCAAAACCTAAAACTAATGAAAAACAGATTAAGAGTGATTTGGGGTGAGCTTATTAGCAAAAGATCATGGCTTAAAATTCATAAAAAGCTGCTGGTTTTTGAGTTAGAAAAAGGGCTTTTTGAATAAAAAAATAAAAAGAAAACTTAACTGATTTTTTTTTTGACAGATTGATTTAAAAACAAAGGTGAACTGAAATACTATGAAATGCAACTCTTGACATTCAAATGAGACTCAAATCAAGTCTCATAGGCTGCTTATATCAACTTAACTAGATAAGCTTAAAAAAAAGTTTTGGACTAAAACATTTTTAAGAAAACTTAGGAAAGACTTGAAAAATTGATTTTAAACTGAAAACTTTTGTTAAACTAAACCAAATGACCATGAATCAGCTCACCGAAGATTTCTAAAAGACTTCAACCCATTTCACACAACTTTTGACCCATTTTAAAGCTGTGCCAAACACCTCTTAAAAATTTTCAAGACAGGTTTTACTAGTTAATGACTTATGAAAACAACTTTTTTAACTGATTACATATAAAACTTAGCAACTAACATCACTTAATATCAATTTAAATCAAACAATATCACTAAAACTGATTAAATAAAGGGGAACAGTAGCAACAATTTTTAATAAACTTAAACTTCAAATTCCATTAAAATTAAAAGGTTTACAAGAGAATGTAGCTAAAAAACTAAATTAAGGTTACAATGACTAAAAAAATAAAAACTAAAAAAAATCCCAGGTTTGGTGCCCCTTTCTTCATCTTGTGATTCTTCAATTTATAGCAACTGAGCTTCCCTTCAGAGTGTGCTTGTTGGTTTTCTTTTGTGAGGAGAAAGTCATAAGCAAATCCTAGCCTTCAATCTTGCTTGTTGCCCACACCTTTGAATCTAAGCCGTTAAAAAAATCTTGACCAATAGGGAGTAATAGGATTGCCAAGCTGGATTTGAATGTGGGGTGAGTGTTGGTGACTGTTTTGGAGGGATTTGAAGGGTGTTTCGAGGTGTTGATGGTGACAGGGGTGGGGTTGTGTTTTTGGCGAGAATAGGTGAAAGAAGATAAACAGTAGTTTAAAACGTGGGGTGAGGGTTTGGGGGTTTTGCCACAATTAGTCCTTCAACTTACACGATACATGCAAATTTATCCGCAAGTTGGTGGGAAATGTTTATAGTTAGGCAGGTTAGGACCCCACAATCGTTGTAAGCTATCTTTGCAGCGTACCTCCTAGTGGTGGTAAACACCCGTTAAGGCTATGGTCTTATTTTTAGGCAATGGGCGGTTTTTTATATAAAAAAAGGTTTTGATTTTAAGGTATAATAGTTAAAGTGGGTTGACCCGGCCCACTAAAATGGGTACGGTTCGGCCCACTTTAATCATGATAGGGTTTCGGGTTTGGTTTTCCGCGCTCTTTCTAAAGCCGTATCTCGGGGTTGATTTTGACTTCGTCTTGACTTCATTAAATGCACAAATGTTGTCGAGTCGATCCGGAAATTTCCGTTTTAGCTTCGTTTTCAATCTTTTTGAACCATTGGCCTCAGTTTTTCGCGCTCCTTCCAAATCCGTGTTTAGTTTTGTCCGGTTTAGCTTTGATTTTGTCCTTTAGTGAATATCCGGTACCTACACAGCTCAAACACAAAAACAGGTATATTTATGGCATTTTATGTGCATTTTTTGGTGGTAAAAGGTATGTGTAATTACACTCATACCAAAATCCCCCCATACTAAGACATTGCCGTGTCCTCATGCAATGCTATGAAGTAAGCACTTAGAAAACTAAAAATCTCGATCCTCCTCGACTAATTACCTCGAAAAGTAGCTAAGTGTTCATCAAGGGAATTAAAGACTCAAAAGTTTTGAAAAGCCCCCATCTTTACCATTTATACATATACACTTATTCCTACACATCTTTTTGTATTTTTCATTTTTCATATTAATCAACTAACTAGAATGTTTGACTTTCGTTATTTAATAACTTTAAGGGATCATAGAACAAGATGTATTTCGATCCGAGAATGCTCCAAAAAGGATAAATTCATCGTTCCTGACTTTTCACTTATTCCAAACCAAGCTTAAAACGAAATTACCGTTATTTATGAGTTAAGATGCTAACACTACTCATATTTTTAACTTGTGAACTTTTCACTCCCGACAATTATTATATCTTAGGTGTATGTGCTATTTTGAATTTCAAACATGGATCAACGTTTTGCAACATTCTATGTTTCACGTTCCACCCAAGAATAATGAGTTTGAAGGCGAGATCACCCTATGTAGCGACTTTTGTCTCGGCACATCCCAACCTTGCGGTTAAGTGACCAGGCTTTTAACACCCCACAGAGACTAGTATCGGGACTCACGGACCTTAGGTTTCAAAAACTCTCAGGTTTTCCGTATATACATAGCTTATAAAATAGAATAGCCAAAGTTCAAAAGCATATTTGAATTTAACAAAAAGAGATCTTTTATTCACACTTAATATTAACTATTATTGCAATTTGTACCCCTTGACTTTTTAAAAGGCTGCAACATCGGTTGTGAGCCGGCAAGATGCAACAAACTTTTATCAGTCTCGGATTTTTATTCTTACTATGGGCTTTCTTTAGAAGGCTGTAACATCGGTTGTGAGCCGGCAAGATACAGCAAACTTTTATCAACCCACAGTTTATATTTATTATATTTTTTTTGCATTTTTCATCATTTTATTTATTTATTTTTTATTTTTTATATTGGGAAAATGTTTTTTTGAAAAATTTAAGTATAAATTTGAACTAAGGCTAAAGTTTTTGCTATATACTACATAAAAATTATTGATTTAAGTTTAATCTCCAAAAGTAGCATGTATATTAATCAGGTTAAGAGCTTATGGGAGAAAAAGCGACAAATTACACACATGAGCTCTTAAGATTTCCAAATAATCTTTGTTTAGCATCCCAGTCATACTTAACACTATCATTTTTCGTTCTTCGCGAATATTCGTGAACGCTTAGTCTAAAAGTTAAGGAACAAGCTAGAGCTCAACACGCTCGATCGAGTCAAAATTTACTCTTATTCTACCCAGCAGGAAAGTCAAAATTGTGACAAACCACTTATTTTATTTTTGAAATTTTTTAATTTTTTTCATTTTTTTGAAATTTTGGTGGTAAAAACGGGATTACGTGAGAAACAACGGCTGCAGGCACAAATCAAATCAAAGATCCCCCCCATACTAGAACTAAACATCGTCCTTGATGTTTTACGAATGGTTTCTACATAAATCCTAAGCCGTTTATTAAGTATGCTTAAAGATAAATGTTAGTCGATAAGATTAGGATATCGGGATTCCCAAAATAAAGCTGAAGATGTGAAGCTCGAGGTGAATGAAAGACAAAACCAAGAGGCTTCAAACATCCGAGAATTCCTGGACAATAACCCACAAAACACAAAACACGAGATAATGGTAGAGGCGAGCCTCATCACAACACAAAACCAAAACCATATTCGCCAAAGACCCCCCGATCGCCAGTCATCACAAGTGTGGTGCCTCCCACGAACACCTTGATTATAGTTTACCGGGTTACAAACTTAACCTCGACCCCGAATATCTTTGGACCAATGGGGAGCAAGTGGTAAGCTAAAATCTTCAACGGACCTACTCATTCAAGTGGTTTGGATAAACATTGAATTTCATGAAAGTTCCACTCCCATGAGATATACCCGGCATAAAAGAATGATAAACGGAGATGCCGGGGTCAAAAATGGTATCTTCATTCCCACAGGAGAGAAGATATGGAGGAGCAACTAGATACGTGAGAAATGAAAGAAAGATCCATACAACATAAGCGAAGAGAGGTTCACTTAAAAGTATGAAATCCAGATCCAGGTGAAGGGTGGTATGGGTGGATAAAACATTAGGCACATGAACTCTTGGTTCTTTTGTTGGGAAAATATCTTCCACCTCATCCATAGTAAGATTGCCCAGCTCGGGCTCAATCTTAAAGCATAAATGATCATACTCCGATGGAGATATGATGTGAGCGAGTTCATCGGCGAACTCCTCATGATGAAAATTACTCCTATCGGCAGGAGGAAATAGATTGATCGAAAGATCAAAGATGAACGAATCGTATTTAGAAAAATCAACATGAGTAGTGGTACTGCCACTACTCTTTTCTTTAATATGATCGTCATCAAAGGCTTCATAATCCGGAAGAGAATAATCAGAACGGGTAGTGGTACTACCACTACTAATCTCTTCCAGATTAAAGCAGAAAGATTCGGTTAAAGAATTATCAAAGGTGTTAGTCTCCTCCAAGAAAAGATTAAGAGATGTGGAGGGAGACTTGGTCATAACATCGGAAGATGGAGTGGGATTATCTTTTAATGCTTCGATGTTAGCAATAAGAAAATTGACATTCAACAATTTTTCATGAAGGATATCGTCTTTGATTGTTAGAAGAATATCGGTATCAATCCCTCTAACTTCCGGGATAACAATCTCTACCACCTCTAAGCTGAAGATCTCAGCATCGAGAGGTGATGCATCGACATAATCGATATTTTCATAAGAATCGTCATCACTCGAAGTAGAATCATCGTTGGAATCGATGATAGTCTCAGAATGTTCTTTGTAAAAGCATCATAGAGGTAGATTGTTACAAAGAGTCAACATCACAAACATTGTGCGATGAACACCCCGGACTCACTTGGGAATGGGGACAAGGTCCTCAAGCACAGACTTTAATTACTTCGTCCGATTCCCGTTGCCGAAATAGGTCAAGATGCTCATCCCCCAATACAGTTGATAGATTTTACGGGCTCCTTGGTTTGGTAAACGGGTGTGAATGCAATAGTAAAATCAACGTAGCAAATGGAAAATCTTCTAATATCGATCTATAGCCGCTTGCACTTTCTGTAATTCGGCCTTTCTTTCTTCCTTCTTTTGCATAATAGACCAACCATATCACATAGGTGAGTCATATGTGCTCCAAAACTTGTTTGAGAATATGGAACTCATTTGACATAGAAACCGCTATTTTGAACCATTGGAGATTGGAAGACTTGACCGGTATATTACGGGGGTTTGAAATTGGTCAAATCCAAAAGAAATATAATCATAGCAAGAATAATGCTAATGATAGTAGTACTTCCTTCATTGGTTGCATTGGTAAGTTTCTAAGGACCCCTTAATTTTTACAACAAGGATATTGACTGTGCATAACCATGAAAATTATGCGGGAAAATTAAAGTCATGAATTGTACTCCCCCGGTTCCGGATAGATAAACGGAACTTGAGGTGTACAATAGTGACCATAACGAGCATCGTTCCCGCAAAATTCACAAGAATAGATAGGAGGTTATGGAGGTGGGTTGAAAATGTTAGGAGAATCATCAACAAAGTTAGGTTTAGAATCATAAGTGAATGAATTCTAATCTCCGGTACAAGATGTTGGTTGAACACTTGGCAAAATCTGTGGGAACTCATTAACGGTTTGATTGTTGCATGGTTCCGGTTTAGAGATAATCGGAATTTGCGGTGGACAATTATAACCAATATGAGCACCTTTCCCACAAGACTTACAAGTACATCGTTGACAGAAGATGTCGTCTAACGAATTACCACACTCGTAACAACAATTGTGGTTAATTTGTGGAGGACTTTGTGAAGAATTTACACCGGGGCCTTGTTTGACAACGAATGGCTCTTGATCAACAAAGTTAGTATCGTCATTGGATGACTTGGAAGTGTCCGTTGTGGAAGTCCTTGAAAAACACCTCCAATGTCCTATCGTATTAAGCACATTGTCGACAAAATAGACCATGGAACCGGTCTCCACAATCCGGAGACAAAATTTTTCAATTTAAGGAGTCATAGAGAGCGAAGTCGGGTAGGAACTAAAATGCATGTCCTTCAAGACGCCCTTTTGGACAACCACAGTCTTTGGTATGCAAATTTCCACAAGACGAACACTCTTTAATCGTGTAAAGGTGATTCGAACGACGATCGAGTGACGACATAAGAATTAAACAATTGAGGGTTAAGAAAAGAATTAAATGGATAAGAAGAAAAAGAAGATTATTTTTGAGCTTTCGAATTTTTTTAAGCACATCTTTTATTAACAGACAAAATGAGATAAGAAAAATTAAACCAATAATCAACTCGTTTCACGGTAGCTCTTTAAAGACGAGAACGCACATAGAGCGAGGGGGGGGAAAGAGAAGGGGGGGGAGTGGGGGGGCGAGGGGGGGGGGGGGGGGGGGGTGAATGGGGGGGGTTTGGGGGAAAGGAGGGGGTGGAGGGAGCGGAAAGCGCGAAGCTATTAAATAACCTTCTCCTTCGGGTCGTATTCCTTGGAACAACCCTCCTTATCACCCCACTTATAGTTAGATCTATCAATTAAAGTTGAGCCGTATTTCACAAGTGACACAAATGCAAGATTTTAAATCTTTGTTCGGGAACTTATATGAAAATGCTATCACTAGAAGGATTATATTATGAATGATTTTATTTGTTTTTATAGTTTTTGATTTTCTTCTCTTTTGTTTTAGTTTTTCTTTAAAATGAAAATTAAACAAAAAAGAAAACGAAAATATTTTTGTACTTTTAAGGTTTTTTTTTATTTTTTTATATGATAATATTCACAGATTCAAACACAAATGGTCAGACGTAACGATAATCATTTTCTCAGCCTTCCCGGCAGCGGCGCCAAAAATTGATTAAAGTTCTAAACTAACACTTTTATATATATAATATATAATATAAAATATATATAGTAAGTATTGTAACATTTCTCATTTTTCTTGTCATTGTACGACTATATTAATGATCACTATTTATTTTAGTCCGATACGCGTTTATTTTTAATGTTTACTTTTAAGCTAAACCGCGTAGACTAGAAATAATCAATGAATGTAAACGGTCACCAAATAAATTAAGGTTTACATCACCCAAGTAAGGAATAATTATTTTGAGAATAATTATGTACTTTGCGTATTTTATTTTTATTGGTCACGTAAAAGGGTTACGTTTCGCGATAAAATACATTTGGACGCACCCCGGAAATACCTAGACTACCTAGACTCAAACCAATACCCGTATTAAACACCTAGACATAAAAATTTACAAATGTCTTGCATTAATATCTCTTGGTTTCCGAAATTGGGCAAGTAAACTCACATAAAATCGTCCTTGGTGATACATTAGCTAGCAAAATCCCCTAATGATCCTTAGCAAGTACATGTACATCCTTGTTTCATTAAATATGGGTACTAATGGTCTCCTAAAGGGCTATTACACTTTGGTTAATGACTTGCTTGGCTCCTTTCCTTGGTTAACCGCGACCCATGCATGTATGTACACAAATCTTTGAGATTTGCCTAACCTAACACAATCTTGTACATCACCTAGGTAATTAAAACATGTACTAAGGTGGTTTAACTAAAAACCATGGGTGATTAACTAGGAAGTCTCGAAACCACCTCCTAGGGCATGGTTTGGCTTGGTTTAGGACTAAATGGTGTAACTAAGCTCATCACCTATAAATATTCATGTACACTTACCCTTTGACACTCTTGTTAACTCTCACACACCTCAAACTCTCCCTTTCTCTTGTCCGAGTTATAACCCGCAGCCAAGCACACTCACCTTGCTTCATTCGAACCAATATACATTAGAAGGAAAACACGAGCATAAGGAGTGCGGGTTTATAAGCTTTGGAAACCATATTCGTACATGTTTGGGTGTATAAGAGTCGGGTTGCCTCATCAATCCACGACTAGGAACTCTTGGACCATTGTAAGTCTCGAATTTAGCTTTAAATACCTTATGCCATCTATTTTCTACTCGGTGTTTTAGTTTTAGAGGGTCTCTTAAGTTTTTACTTAACATGAAAGGCGTACATGAACATGCATGGTACGTCTCACGCATGGTTCATGTACATATAAAGTTGGGTAACACTTGTGTTGTGCAAAAAAACGAATAAAACGCATGTACGAGATGGCTAACGATGATTTAGGGCTTAATTACTTCGCTTACACGAGTACTTGAACATTAACATGAACACAAACCCTTCTACATGAACGTATGCAAATATTATACGTAAACTATGGTTGTAATCACGACATAGGGGTGTGGAAACATATATTCGACGATAATAAACGATTGCATGTCACGGGTCACGATTAGAAAATGTTAAACACATTCACTTTGGTGCTAGACGATTTAACGGAACCATTTAACACACTAATAAACATTTCGGACCCTTAGTGGACTACACGACCCATCTTCGTGAGCCCACAAGGCCCATACGCCACGAATAAGCTAGGACGGCTTATTCACGAGCTTAAACGACTTATAAGATATTTACGAGCCTAAGATAAGTTAGTGGACCTTAAAGGAGAAGGCCCGAACCACTAAAACCCTTACCGGGTTACTATCGGGCCCAATAGGCCCAACGATGAGCTTATTAGCTTATCGAATAAGCTACATAAGCAACGAACCTCCTAAGTGCTTATTAGACCTAAATGAGCTTAACGGACCCTAATGGACCCAACAAGACCTTTAAAAAACCTTACCGGGCCTTAACGGGCCCAAGACCGGCCCAACAGAATTTCTTAATAGCTTATTGGCTTATTTGGAATAAGCTGAAAAGAAAACAGTTTGTTAGGCTTAATACAAGTTGGAAAAGCACTAGGAAAAGTCTAAAAACTCTAAACACCCTTATCGGGTTAAGTTATTGGGCCCATAAGCCCAATAAGCTCGAAATAAGCTCCAATAAGCTCCCCGAGCTTATTTTAAGCTTATCAGACTCTACTGACCTTATTGGACCCTTTTCGACTTAATAAAACCGTTTCGGACCTTTAGAACCCTTATTGGACCTTAATGGGCCCGATAAGGCCCATTAAGCCATAATAAGCTCGTTAGAGCTTATACATAAGCTATAACGGCTTATACGGATTATTTGGACAAAATTTAACATAATGCCACTTGTTGACAATTATTCGGGGTTAAAATGGAATTTTCACAAGTCGAGGGACTAAGAATGTAAATTTCGAAACATAAGGGGTTAGTTTTGTCACTTTCGAATTTCAATAACCCCAGGGACTATTTTTGAAATATTCTGAAACTTAAGGATGGAAGTGTAACCATAAAAACCTAAACTATCATTTTGTAAACCTAAGGGACTAATTGTGTCATTTCCGAAACTAAAAGGTTTAAAATATAAAAGTATATATTTATAAACCTAGGGACTAAAGTGGAATAACTAAGAACTTAAGGGTATGTTAGAACAAAAGTGAAATAGATGAAACACTTAACACGTCGGTCGAACATTAAGATGTTCGGACATCGAACGGCTTTAATAAACAAGTTAATAAATAATGTATATTTATTAATAATGATTTCACGTTTCTCGAGAATCATCGAAATTATAAAATGCAATGATCTTGCTTGTCACCACACAATTGCTAACGTATATGATATAAACTTAAATGGATTTAGATTATACAATGAGGTTCGTTAGCTTAAATGTTAAACTAAAAGACTTGACCGTACTTACTTAGGTACTTCACGTTGTGATCCCACTACCTACTTGTATACTTGTTTATCATTCAAGACTACCGGCTAAGGGAGTTCATAGCCCCATGCTTTACAATTATTTAAAATATTACATCCTTGAGGGTGAGAATCAAGTTTTTTTAACAAACGACGCAAGTGTACATTTTAAGCCATGATTACGTGTTTGCCTAAGTTACCAGAACCCCTTAAAATGTTCCATGATCATGAACTGTTAATTGCATGGATGTGATTGGGAATTACATTGTGCGGGCGTGAATGTTATGGATAGATCTATTAGGGATTGACAATCCCCGTTCGGGTGACTAGCTATCACTGGGAACGAACGCATACCATGTCGAATCTGGGATGTTGCAGGGTTAGCACATCATTCACGGACACCTGTTGGCAAATTTATATTTGCATTCATACATGTCTAGCTTCGGTGTCATGAGCTTAGGGAAACGTAATTACTTTTTTATGATGTTTGCTTTTGTTGCTTAATCATGCCAACTGGGAAAATCTTGCGTCCGTTACAATTGATTTACATAAACCTATAATTCACGCAACTTTGTGTTGACGATTTGAATCATGTTTTTTCAGGTCAATAAGGCACGAGGTGCGATGATACATTGGGAGTCAATAATTGAAGAGTCAACACTTAAGATTTGGGGTCTTATTACACTTTGGGGACAATTGTTATAAACCGGAATCTTTATCTATTTTGTTGAACTATTTGAAGCCATGAGCTTATGTAACAAACAAGTATTTTGTTAATCCAATGTATCTTTTTCAAACGACACGCTTAGTAGTCATTCTCAGATCTTGTGCTATTGACCCAATAATGTAACGCCTCGGATATTCAACATTCCGTTGCATACTCAGATTTGAGGGTGTTACAGATTGGCATCAGAGCCAAGGTTATAGAGAACCAGGTCAAAAGTTTTTGTCTGGACTATAACCGTTTTCAAAACTGTTTTCACAAATGGGATTTGTGAGGGACATACATGCATTACTTGTTTACTTCTAGCGCATATATGTTTATATGACATGCATTGCTTAAGCATTAGTAGGGTACTAAGTGCTTACCCAATTAATATACGTGTATATAAATGATATTACGTATATTACTATAAGGACTTTATTATTAAAGCCTTACAAACATAGCATATCGATCTTTCTTATAAGAAATACTTATATAAGTTATTTTACTTTTTGCAGTAACCATGTCTTCTGAGACATCTGCAGTTACCTACACTTCCGTCTACACCGACTCTGAGCCCGGCATAGCTTTCTGGGGAGCCGATGATGAGGAGATATCGGAGGGAGGCATTCCACGGGTCATCGTACTAGGATACTACGGACTCCCGCTACAGCCAGTAGCCCCCAACACCAGATTTACACAACTCGGCCCAGAGGATCCACAAACACCGCCAGTTCCTCAAGATGAGGAGGAGCGTGAGCCTATGTTCGTACAGGCACATGGCCCTGACTACGTGCCAGAGCCTATATACCCCGAGTATATGCCATTGGAGGATAACCATGAGTTTCCGGCTGAGGAACAGCCGTTACCTCCTATTGATTCACCTACTACTGAGTCACCCGAATACGTTACTGAGTCGGATCTAGAGGAGGATCCGGAGGAGTATGAGGATGATGAGACAGAGGATGGTCCGGTTGACTATCCTATGGACGGGGGAGATGATGGAGATGATGATGACGGCGATTCATCTAGGGATGACGCTAGGGATGAGGATGAGGACGAGGAGGATGAGAAGGACGAGGAGGAGGAGGAGCACTTAGCTCCGGCTGACTCTACCGCCATACCTGCTGATGAGCCTGTTTGCCCACCTGAGGGAACAGAGCCTGTTATACCACCACCCTCCACTGACGTTACTATTAGGGCTAGGATTACCGTCCGACCCTAGACTTCCATATCCCTTCCACCAGAGGCAGAGGTTGAGAGACTTCTGACCATGACTACCCCTTCACCATCACCACCTATATCACTATCACCACCCTCTGCAGGGGAGCGCCTTGCTAGGTGTACGGCCCCACCTGCACATTCACCACCTTTACCACCATCATCTGGGTGTCTAACCCAAATCCAGACACTCAGGATAGCATCCACCCAGGCTCTCATTGATGCAGTTACTGCCGCATTACCCAACCCAGCCTCCTCTACCACCACTCCCACCATCTCTATCCAAGCCATCACCTGTTGACCGGTCCAGGGATGCTTTCCCAGTCTGAGCACCCTCCCCGCAAGAGGATGCATTTGTCCACTAGATGGCTCAGATATGAGATCGGGAGAGAGTTCCACTGCTAGACCTGTCAAGTTCAAGGGATAGATTATGGGTTTTGTCAGCGATGTAGATGCTGAGGAGAGGCCGGTAGGGGATTAGAGAAGTTTGGGTACGGTATTAGGGATAACTTGGGTAATCCGCAAAAAAAAAAGTGGAGGCAGTTGCCAGAGATAGCCACCTATGACCTTGGGAGAGTGTTCAACACTTAGGGTCGTAGGAACTTGCTTAGTCATGAGCGTGGATACACAGGACTTGCAGCCATACTAGAGATGCACATGATGGTAGGTCCTCGTATATCGACAGCGAGTCGAGATGAACACGCAGCGTGGGGGGGGGGGGGGGTCGACTTACTTATGGGGGATAGATACTCACCAGGAGACAAGTAGGATTGTGGAGGAAGGAGGCCTATGCTTCCCGCGAGTCTTGGGCTCATTCGATAGGATTGAGTGCACAAGGCGACTTATCATGAGCTTCAGACCCATCTTGATCGATGTGTATGCACATGAGAACCTATCTACAGGCACACCAGAATACAGCTACAGCTGCCAGAGTAATCTCGATTCAAACACAACCCCAGGTACACGAGACCGCTTTATATAGCAGCAGACTAGTTAGCAGCATTTCGAATACTGAACTAAATGTCGCCGGATCAGATGGTAGAGACTCTTCGAGTCATCAGAGATATGAGGCGAGAGATGAGCGACATGCAGACTGAGTTGTTAGCACTGCGAGAGACGCAGAGGAGAGCCAGACAGCCAGGCCCAGAGGCTAGGATTCCAGATCACCAGGAGGCTTCTAGGGATGCCGACAGTCACATCTAGTGATTTATGTTATTGTATTTTGCTAGGTCATTGTACAGGCATGTTAAGTATTAGGGGTTCACCCCGCTAGCATAGCCTTAGATCTTTTGTATTGTATTATGTGTATTCAGACGACTATTTCATGTAAAATTTTCAAAGTTATGAATGAAAATGGATGTGTCACTTTGTACTATATACTTCTCTTGTGTGGATTATCTCATCTATATATTATTGTATTCAGTCATATAACCTCATGTTTTGTCTTTTGTGATCTAGACAAATCATGGCACCTACAACCAGAGGAGGACCAAATACCCCTATCAATAACACCAACCCAAACAACATGACCCCCGAATCCATCCAAGCAATGATCGACCAAGCTCTCTTGCGAAACGCCACCAATGGAGATGGAAGCCACAGTTCGCACGGGGATAACCGAAGGAATGTGCAAACTGCGCGTCCTTGTTTTTACGCTGATTTCATGAAGTGCCAACCTTTGAACTTCAAAGGGGCTGAAGGCGTGGTCGGTTTAACTCGATGGATTACAAAAGAATGGACTCATATTTCCATACCAGTGGTTGTTTTGTTGGAACCAATTAAAGTTTTGCCACCTGCACTCTGTTAGGTGCCGCTTTGACTTGGTGGAATGGTCAGATAAGGACCTTAGGTCCAGAGGCATATGCAATGACTTGGGATGTACTCAAGCGAAAGATGACAAACAAGTACTGTCCGCAAGGCGAGATCAAGAAGCTAGAGATTGAGCTGTGGAACCTGAAGGTCAAAGGAAACGATGTTCCAGCATACACTGAACGTTTCCAAGAGTTAACCTTGATATGTACCAAGTTTGTTGCCAATGAAACTGAGAAGGTTGACAAATACATCAGTGGACTTCCTGACAACATTTATGGGAACGTCAAATCTGCCAGACCCAAGACGTTGGATGAGACTATTGAGTTGGCCAATGACTTGATGGACCAGAAACTCCGCACTTACGCGGAAAGGCAATCTGACAGCAAAAGGAAGGCTGATGATTCATCCAGAAACAACCATGGTCACCAACAACAACCCTTCAAAAGGCAGAATGTCGCCAAAGTCTACAACATGGGGACGGGTGAAAGGAAGCCTTATGGGGGATCCTTGCCCAAGTGCAACAAGTGCCATCTCCACCACAATGGCCCGTGCAACCAGAGGTGCCACAAGTGCAACAAGATAGGGCACTTTGCTCGAGATTGTAGAAATACTGGCAACGCAAATGTTACTAACACTCAGAAGGGCAATGGGGCAACTCCCAAAGGAAATGGTTGTTTTGAGTGTGGAGCATCAGGACACTTCAGGAGAGATTGCCCAAAACTGAAGAATAAAGATGGAGGAAATGGGAATGCACAAGGATGGGTTTATGCAGTTGGGAATGCAGAAAAGAGGGGAAATGCACCAGGAAACCCTGATGCGAATGTCGTCACGGGTACGTTCCTCTTAAATAACCACTATGCATCTATCTTATTCGACACTGGTGCCGATAGAAGTTTTATATCCACTGCATTTAGTTCCTTGATAAACATCGCCCCAACTTCATTAGAAAATTGTTATGATGTCAAATTAGCCGATGGGAAATTAGTCAAGATAGACATCATTATACGAGGTTGCACCTTAAAATTCTTAGGCCATCCGTTCAACATAGATCTAATGCCCGTAGAATTGGGTAGTTTCGATGTCATTATCGGTATGGACTGGTTAAGAAGATATCACGCTGTGATCGTATGCGATGAGAAACTTGTCCAAGTTCCCTACGGGAATGAAACTTTGACTTTTTGCGGGAACGAAAGTAGCAACGGGAGAGAATCCCGGTTGACAGTTATCTCATGTTCTAAAGCTCAAGAGTACATGGCCAAGGGATGCCAGGTCTTTTTAGCACAGATATCCGCCAAGAAGGAGGAGGACAAGTCGGAAAGGAAACAAATAGAGGACGTACCAATCGTCCGAGATTTTCCAGAAGTATTTCCCGAGGACTTGCCCGGTCTTCCTCCAGCTCGACCGGTGGAATTTCAAATCGACTTAGTCCCAGGAGCTGCTCCCGTAGCTCGAGCACCATATCGATTGGCCCCATCCGAAATGAAGGAATTGTCAGAACAATTACAAGAGCTTTCTGACAAAGGTTTCATAAGGCCTAGTTCCTCACCTTGGGGAGCCCCGGTCTTATTTGTCAAAAAGAAGGACGGTTCGTTCAGGATGTGCATCGACTACCGCGAGTTAAACAAACTGACAGTAAAGAATCGTTATCCACTCCCGAGGATCGACGATTTGTTTGATCAACTTCAAGGATCCAGTATTTATTCGAAAATAGATCTGAGATCCGGGTATCACCAGCTTAGAGTACGAGAACAAGATATTTCAAAGACGGCATTCCGAACTCGGTATGGTCATTACGAGTTCCAGGTTATGCCATTCGGACTGACAAACGCACCTGCGGTATTCATGGACCTCATGAACCGAGTGTGCAAACCTTACCTGGATAAGTTCGTGATCGTCTTCATCGATGATATACTGATTTATTCGAAAGACAAAAGAGAGCATGAAGAACACCTTAGGGCAATTTTAGAATTGCTTAAGAAGGAGAAGTTGTACGCAAAGTTTTCAAAATGTGAATTTTGGATTCCGAAGGTTCAATTTCTCGGGCATGTCATTGATAGTAGAGGCATACATGTGGACCCGGCCAAGATAGAGTCTATCAAGGATTGGGCATCTCCAAAGACCCCAACAGAGATCCGCCAATTTCTAGGTCTTGCTGGTTACTATCGAAGATTCATTGAAAGATTTTCGAAGATTGCTAAGTCAATGACGAAACTTACTCAGAAAGGAATCAAGTTCGATTGGGGAGAAAAGGAAGAGGACGCTTTCCAATTGATAAAGCAGAAGCTGTGCAGTGCCCCAATTCTGGCTTTACCTGAAGGGAGCGAAGACTTTGTGGTATACTGTGATGCGTCACACAAGGGCTTAGGTGCGGTGCTAATGCAGAGAGAGAAGGTGATTGCCTACGCTTCTCGACAGTTAAAAGTTCACGAGAAGAACTACACCACTCACGATTTGGAGCTTGGATCGGTAGTGTTTACCCTAAAGATATGGAGACACTATCTATACGGAACCAGATGCACCGTATTCACCGACCATAAAAGCCTACAACATATTCTCGATCAGAAGGAGCTTAACATGAGGCAACGCCGTTGGCTAGAATTACTGAGTGACTACGACTGTGATATTCGTTATCATCCAGGGAAAGCAAACGTAGTGGCCGATGCGCTGAGCCGTAAAGAGCGGGTTGAGCCATTGCGGGTTCGAGCCTTAGTTATGACAATTGGTTAACTGAGATGAACAGTACATAATGAACAGTGCGTGAACAGTAACATGAACAGTAACAACAAACAAATGATACGACACACCCCTGCTGCAGTTCTGATGCCAATTGTAGAAAATAAATGACATACAAGAACAAGGATTAAAACTAATCTGGAGGTTGGATAAAGTAAAATAAATGAATAGCCATTTTATTAGAGGATAAAGGATAAAGAGATGGGAAGAGTGTTTGTGTTAGAGAGAAAACACATACACTTACACTTTTACAAAAGTGAGCTTCACCCCTCCATGGAAGTATGGAGGGGGTATTTATAGTCCTAGTGACACTTAACTATTGTAACTAGTCATTATTAGTCCCTACGTGTCACGCTATAAATGAACTAATGTAATTCCGGATATGTCACCATATTTTAAGGCTAACAATCTTCCCCCAATATGTGGACACATACGGAATTACTTACAATGTTCCTAACAAGTACAAATACAATTGAATAAAGTCTTCCAAAGCGCTTCCAAAGCTGAAGTTGTCTTTTAAGTTCTCCTGGTCTTGAAACTTGTATTCCAGCTTGGATCTTCATTGTCTTTACTTGTTCTGGAACCATTGTAGTATGCATGAGTTGGATTAACTTCCCCCCAATTCATGCAGCATGTCTTGAAAAGCTTTCTTCATAGACTCCTTTTTGGCGAAGTTTCTGAATCAGCTTCCCCCCAAACCAACATCCCTATCTTAAGCAGATTCTGAAACTTTGAAGTAGCTTAAACAATCTTCTACTTATCATTGACGTGCACAACAGAAATTTGTAGAAGTCAACCCACACCAACGACCACTGCATCTTGTCATTAGGGCTTGGTGAATATTCGTTCAGGGGTACATGCAAGAAATCAGCAACAATTCTTCTCACATATGCAGAATACTTCACAAACCATACTAAGTAAAGTAGTATACACTACTTCCCCCTAGAAGTTGACACGGTAACATCAAAGTCAACTAAGTCCCGGATGTACACATTTTCCCCCATGATGGTTTCTAACTCTCGAAAGCATCATTGTCATGTACGTCCATATACTCGAGAAGTTCTTGTCTCAAGCATAAATCTTGATAACTTATGAATGTCGTTGAATAACTTTGAGAGATTTTGCTTAGACTGTGAAGTATCTTTGTCTTTGAATGGCACAATAATATTCCATGAGAACTGATGATTACATCTCAACCCTATACTCTATGGCTAACTTACCAACCTTGTATTCTATCAGCTATTGTTGTGACCACTTGGTGAAGTAAACCTGATATACCAAACTCGAAACTGAAATAAAATCCCCCAAATTTTTTACTTAAGCTTCCACTATTGTTGATTGAAGAACGGTGCAAGATTAAATCTATAAGTACTCTATACCCAACATCAAAAGTATAAGAAGTACAACACCTCTTGAAATTATCCACATCGTCTTCTGCGTGTGACACTGAGTACTACAATGTAACTCCTTTAAGTGATAGTTAACCAGGTCTGCAACCAACCACCCCTGACTGCTGGTAACTAGATAATTCAAGTCTCAATCATAGCTGTATACGTTCAAGCAAGTCATCAATCGATAGATTGGGTTTAAAGAAAAGGGGTAGAAAATAGAAGGAAGTCTCGATGATGAAATAAGTAGACGCCTTCGTGAAACTCAACTTCAATCTCAAATAAGGGATACCAAATCAACTCCGTGATCACTTGTCATCGTAATCCGAATCTTTAGCCGTTTGTCGTTTTAGTGAATCTTATTCGGATCGTTTTAGTGTTATGTATCGTGTTTGTTGTGTTGTTGTTCAAGAATGTCGTTAAACTAAGACAAATGTTGTTTTTGAATGTCGTTAACGAATAAACATCATCTAGTTCAACTTGTCATGATAGCGTTTTATTACCCGGCTTAATCCAATAATCACTAGTCTAAAATAGATAGATCATAATTATTTTCGGCCCAACTTAGTTGTTTTGTTAAGACCCGACATATTATTAAACTATCAGACCAACATCCATGTAATATCTATGTCCATCGGCCCAAAATTAACATAGTGTAGGCCCACTTCATTTTCGTTAATACCTGGCTTAAAAGAAAGACTCATACTCGGACCATGATTTAACTATAGGTCTGACCAAATAAAATAAATAGGGATAATATTTCAATCCCTAAATTCACGCCATAGCGTAACCCTAATAAAAAAACGCAGTCACTTTTCTTCCAAAAGATTGATCTTCACCGATCATCCATCTCTCGTTATTCACAAATCCAAACCATTAATCATACTTAGACATGGTTTGGATTTGTGTGTGTATGATTAATGGTTTGGATTTGTGAATAACGAGAGATGGATGATCGGTGAAGATCAATCTTTTGGAAGAAAAGTGACTGCGTTTTTTATTAGGGTTAGGGCTATGGGTGAGTTTAGGATTGAAATGTTATTCCATATTTATTTTGTTTGGTCAGACTATAGTTAAATCATGGTCGAGTATGGTGTACTATTTAGTTTTGGCCAGGTATTATACAACAAATGCAAGTGTGGCATACAATATGTTATTTTTGGGAGATGGTCATAGATATTACTAGGAAGTTGGGGGCTGATAGTTTTATAAAACATGCCGGGGCCTTAACAAATCAAATAAGTTCGGCAGACCCGAAAAATAATTACAGATCTATTATTTTAGACTAATGAGTTATTGGATTAAGCCGTGTTAATAAAAGCTATCATGAACAAGTTGATTAGATGACTGTTTATTCGTTAACGACATTCAAAACAACCATTTGTATAGTTTAACGGACATTCTAGTTTAACGACATTCTTGAACAACAACACAACAAACACGATACATAACACTAAAACGATCCGAATAAGATTCACTAAAATGACAAACGGCTAAAGATTCGGATTACGATGACAAGTGATCACGGAGTTGATTTGGTATCCCTTATTTGAGCTTGAAGTTGGATTTCACGAAGGCGTCTACTTATTTCATCATCGAGACTTCCTTCTATTTTCTACCCCTTTTCTTTAAACCCAATCTATCGATTGATGACTTGCTTGAACGTACAACGGTTATGATTGAGACTTGAATTATCTAGTTACCAGCAGTCAGGGGTGGTTGGTTGCAGACCTGGTTAACTATCACTTAAAGGAGTTACATTATAGTACTCAGTGTCACACGCAGAAGACGATGTGGATAATTTCAAGAGGTGTTGTACTTCTTATACTTTTCTGGTTGGGTATAGAGTACTTATAGATTTAATCTTGCATCGTTCTTCAATCAACAACAATGCAAGCTTAAGTAACAAATTTGGGAGATTTTACTTCAGTTTCAAGTTTGGTATATTAGGTTTACTTCACCAAGTGATCACAACAATAGCCGACAGAATACGAGGTTGGTAAGTTAGCCAGAGAGTATAAGGTTGAGATGTAATCAGCAATTCTCACGGGACATTATTGTGCTATTCCAAGACAATGGTACTTCACAGTCTAAGCAAAATTCTCAAAGTTCTTCAACGACATTCATATACAAGACCTTGATTATACCAAGTTTTCTTGATTCTTGCTTCATCTCCTCTACGGTTTCTGAAGACAAGAGGGTAATGCTTTGTTTGGATTTCAAGATTTGTGCTTAAGACAAGAACTTCTCGAGTATATGTGCGTACACAACAATGATGCTTCCGAGAGTTCGAAACCATCATGGGGGAAAATGTGTACATCCGGGACTTAGTTGACTTTGATGTTACAGTGCCAACTTCCAGGGGAAGTAGAGAATACTACTTCACTTAGTATGGTTTGTGAAGTATTTTGCATACGTGAGAAGAATTGTTGCTGATTTCTCGCATGTACCCCCAAACAAATATTCACCATGCCTTAATGACAAGAAGCAGTGGTCGTTGGTATGGTTTGACTTATATAAAATTCCGATGTGCACGTCAATGACAAGTAGAAGATTGCTTAAGCTACATCAATGTTTTAGAATCTGCTTAAGATAGGGATGTTGGTTTGGGGGGAAGCTGATTCAGAAACTTCACCAAAAAGGAGTCTATGAAGAAAGTTTTTCAAGACATGCTGCATGAATTGGGGGGAAGTTAATCCAACTCATTCATGCTACAATGGTTCCTATACAAGTAAAGACACTGAAGATCCAAGCTGAAGTACAAGTTTCAAGAACAGAAGAGCTCAAAAGACATCTTCAGCTTTGGAAGCGCCTTGGAAGACTTTATTCGTGTTGTATTTGTACTTAATAGGAACATTGTAAGTAATTCCATATGTCCACATATTGGGGGAAGATTATTAGCCTTAAAATATGGTGACATATCCTGAATTACATTAGTTCATTTATAGCATGACACGT